>BQNB010002638.1:0-42589 GCA_026074375.1 Tanacetum coccineum | reverse complement strand
TTCCCGTAACGATCAACTTCCTAATCATCTCAAAACTTTACATACTCTACAAGGTAAGTGGCGATATCTTCCACTTTGTACAATACTTTACATCGTTGATTTTTTAGACGTATCAACGAATAATCGATCCTTCGTGTAATTCCTTCGGTAATTCCTTTGCAAAACGATTATCTTTAAACTTTTTTCTCTTTTTGTATTCTTCTCATTTTTTCTTTCTTTTTTTTCTTTTTTTTTCATAACTATGCTTCAAATCTCGGTGTAGTTTCACCATCTTCACGATCATAATAATTCTGGATAATTCCTTCAGGTAATTTCTTTCCTTTTGGTTTCAACAATAATTATAACCGGTAGTATAATCACATGAGTTTTGACCTGTTCTAAGTATTACACATTCCCATTTTGCAATGTGCTCAAATTTCAACCGCACCAAAGATAGAATATACAAAGACGCGGGAAATTACCAATACTTTACACTTTAGCAACTAGCAACTGTAAAATTAAAATTATATATAACATGGCATAATTTTGAGAATACTTATTTCAAGAATTCAATAAGTGAAGTTCTTGAATATCTATGATGAATGTTTGTTCCTATATATCCAATATCTTGACACGCTATATCTTATAGCCAAAAGATCATTATAGACCCTAAAATTGCCATAGATCCAATGAACCCATCTCCACCCTCCATTTAGTTCTCATCCAACGGTTGAAATAAATACACATTAAAAAAATCACACCGTCTTATTTTACAGTAGGGGTACATTTGTCTTTCTCTTCTCCCCTCTTCTTCATTTCATATCTCACACAAATGAGATATAACACACACACACAAACCATCGATCCTAATTCACAAACACTAATTCCAGATCTCAAACCCTAATTTTATCCCCAAATTTTATGATTGATGGATTTACGCAGTGAAATAGCATCGAGGAAACATAATACGAAGATCGATCCATCATCTATTCAAGGTGATGATGCTTATTCTGATTTTTAGGCTTATTTTGATTTTGCTTTCTTTTTATTTTGGTTTTTATGCTTATTTTATATGCTTATTCTGTTTTGCCGATTATTTTGCTTATTAGGCTTAGTTTTTATGCTTATTCTTGTTTTTGTTTGTTTTTATGATAAATATGCTTATTTGTATGCTTATTGATAGTGTTGATCAGTTTTTAGAGAATGAGTATTGTTTTGTGTTTAAATGATTAGTGTTTTGGAATGATTTTTTTTAGACAATCATATATGATTCTGTGTTAAGTTTGTTAATTGAGAATCATATACCTATTTGCTTTTAACGACTTGTTGATGTGTTTTGATAAGAGATTTAAAGTGTTTTTGACTTTTGTTGTTGTTGATGTGTATTGGCTTGTTGATAATGTGGTGCTAGTAAGTCAACTGATGTGGGTAGATTGGGGTTAGTGAAGTAGAGGGATAGATGGGTGATTACGTGGTAGGCGGCAACTGGTTAACATGTTTGTGTGTATTTGTGTTTACGCGTATAAGGCTATCTACCCACATCAGTTGACTTACTAGCACCACATTATCAACAAGCCAATACACAATCAACTAGTCCCTAATTTCTTATCAAATAGCCCCCAAAAGTCAAAAACACTTTAAATCTCTTATCAAAACACACCAACACGTCCTTAAAAAGCAATTCAATTAACAAACTTAACACATAATCATATATGATTGTCTAAAAAAATCATTCAAAAACACTACTCATTTCAACACAAAACAATACTCATTCTTTAAAAACTGATCAAAACTGTCAATAAGCATACAAATAAGCATATTTAGCATAAAAACTAAGCCTAATAAGCAAAATAATCGGCAAATCAGAATAAGCATAAAAATAAGCATAAAAACCAAAATAAAAAGAAAGCAAAATCAAAATAAGCCTAAAAAATCAGAATAAGCATCATCACCTTGAATAGATGATGGATCGATCTTCGTATTATGCTTCCTCACTGCTATTTCACCGCGTAAATCCATCAATCATAAAATTTGAGGATAAAATTAGGGTTTGAGATATGAAATTAGGGTTTGTGTTTGTGAATTAGGATCGGTGGTTGAGTGTGTGTGTGTGTGTGTTTTATCTCATTTGTGTGAGATATGAAATGAAGAAGATGGGGGAGAAGAAAAAGACAAATGTACCCCTGTTGTAAAATAAGACGGGGTGTTTTTTTTAATGTGTATTTATCTCAACCGTTGGATGAGAAGTAAATGGAGGGTGGAGATGAGTTCATTGGATCTATGCCAATTTTAGGGTCTATAATGAACTTTTGGCATGGTTGATATGTTCATGATATAAATGCTTTAACAGTATAAATGAGATTATTATTTTATAGTGACTGCGTAAGACGTCGATTACACTTTGAATAATAAACCCGGATGTTTTGATCCAACCCAACAGCCTTATTGAAAAAAAAAGTCCATGATTGGTTCTTTTTTTTTTAAATAGCCGACAAAAAAAATTGTTTCCGTAAAATAAAAAATATATATATATATATATATATATATATATATATATATATATATAGGATAAAGATCAAATAAAAAGACAAATATTCGTGAGAATGATAAAAAGATTTATTTTTTTTAAAAAGTTCTCAAAAAATTCTGAAAAAATTCCACAAGATCGTGTATGTTGGTGCATGAAAAAGTTGTAAAGGAAGTTTTTCTAAAATTGGATAATTTTGCCGAAAAAAAATTATGAAAAAAAACGTTTGTGCATTAAATCGTTTTTTTGTGCATCAAAAATTCGTTTTTGTACCCAACTTCTTTTGACTTTTTGCATCAAAATTTTATTGCGCATCAAACTATAACAAGTCGAAAAATTTATGCTTCAAAAAAAATTTTTTGTGATCAAAATTTCTTTTTTTGCACATTTAAAAAAACGTATAAAAAACTCAAATATTAGAAAAATTCTTTTCAAAGTTTTATGCAACAAACATTACACTGATTTAATGGATTTTTTTTGGAATTTTTCGAGAACTTTTTTAAAAAAAGTTTTCTTTTTATCCTTCTCACGAATATTTGTTTTTTTATTTTTAACCTCTCTCTATTATATATATTTATTTATTTATATATATTAATATATCTATATATATTATATATATATATTATATTATATATATATATATATAGATATTAAGAAAATGTACCGATATTTACTCAGATCAAAATAATACCGAAGAAAATAACTATGATA
Organism: Tanacetum coccineum; assembly: GCA_026074375.1. Taxonomy (NCBI): domain Eukaryota; kingdom Viridiplantae; phylum Streptophyta; class Magnoliopsida; order Asterales; family Asteraceae; genus Tanacetum; species Tanacetum coccineum. The sequence continues at coordinate 39,372 of BQNB010002638.1, read as the reverse complement.
AAGATAAATGTTGAGAAAAATAACTTAAGGTTGATCATGAAAATACAAGAAGCAATCAAAGGGACGACGGAAGACAATTTTGTTACAAACAAAAAAGAAAAAGAAAACAAGAAGACAAAGACAACATAGTATCAAACCACAACCAACAATAAAACACATGCACGCACATATGCAATAGATATATACGTATATAAACTGCATTTTATTTCTAGCATCCATGTCATGGAGCTTTGCTTATTATTATTGCTTCTTCTTACTGTGATCTTGCAAGCTTAGTCTTAATTAAGCACCATCAAGATTGAAATGTGCCTCGAACAATGGAGAGGTATCAGACTCAATTGTCGCGGTCATCCACATTCACTACTACATAACAGGTCAATAGCGACAGCCTTTTCCATCGGAAATCTGTCTGTAACAGTGGTTTCCGACAGATTTGTGATGAAAAAAGGTCGTCTGTGATTCCTGGTCGGTAATTGCTATCCGTCGGAAATTTGTTGGAAACACCGACTGAAAAAGCAGGTCAGAAATCTGTCAGTGACTTTCCCGTCTGAAGTCTGTCGCTAAACTTTCTGTCGGAAAATCGTCAGAAAAAGTCAGTCAAGTCAGTCGGAAATCCGTCAGAAAAATGTAGTCGGTAAATGGTCACTATTCTGTCACAAAAATACAAATAGTTTCACTCATTGAAGCTCGCGTGTATTTAATCCTGCATCTACAATGACTAAAAAAGAATAATAAATAAAATGGATAGCTCAAAATTAAATAGATCCATTACTAAAATTTAGCATTCAAATCACAAAAGTTGTAGTCAAATCAAAATGCAAATCGAATCATTCAAAACAATCAAGATCAAACTAGATTATTTAATCCAAATATTCAAATGACGTTATCCAACTAAGGAGGAAGGCATGAATTGGCAAAATTCTCTAACACCGAGTTAATTGCATTCATCATCCTTTGGTGCCATTCTCTCTCTCGAGCTTTGTTCACGAGCATTATTTCACTCTTTTTCTTCTCTTTCGCCCTTCATCTTCCACTGTTTCTACCTTTCATCATCAGAGTCGATTTCATAATCCGAATCGGCAGATGTGATCACATCAGGTTTTAGTTGAGCAGACCGAAGCAAAGGAGGCACAACAACTGCCATATACGGAAGGAAATCCTGACCAGACACTTGCATAGCCTGGCCTATGCCTGCAACAACATAGACACACACTGAGTTAGGAAGAGGGCAAACATTAGATTTCCGATGTCCATTCTCTTGAAATAACACCTACTATAAACTAGCCTTATACAAGTACTATTTAATTTGCATTAAAATAGAATTTATGTGAAAGGCAAACGCACAACAAAGATTTACATAGCCTTATACACCTACTTGAAGCATATTACTTGTGGTGGGGTCATTAGTCTTCATTTGAGCACCAACCATTTTCTAGATTACAAAAACTTCAAAATTACTAACTTCTGTTATATTAAACCACAAGTCCACTGAACAAAAGTGAGTGATTACCTGCTTAGCATCATCTCTAAATTTGTCCTTCCCAACAGCCATTCCAACCAAACTGATGAAGATAAACTAACAAGCCTATCTAAAAGGATGCCGAAGTCCATAACAGGATACAAGGTCTATATCAATACCATAATTATTCCATCGTTACAGATATCGCAAAGATGAAAGTGAATGTATAAAAAAGTGAGTGATTACCTGCTTAGCATCGTCTCTAAATTTGTCCTTCCCAACAGCCATTCCAACCAAACTGATGAAGATAAACTGACAACCCTATCTAAAAGGATGCCGAAGTCCATAACAGGATACAAGGTCTATATCAATACCATAATTATTCCATATATAAGAAAAAAGAAGAGCATGACATAAAGTATGCATGTTAATAGAAAACATACCATAAGCCTGAGATATTCTCCACGACTTCCCCACGTACATAGCATTAAAATGGTGTTTTTTCAAACAAATCAAACCAGCTGCCGTGACCCCTTTCTTCTACCTTGTCACATATACTGCATAAGTAGGAAATAGTGAGAAAACCTATTTGGGAAGGGGGTCTGATTAAGGATGACACAGGGTTGTTTAACATGGAGCAGTGCTTGCTTTTTTTTATGGATAAGATGAAATAAGGCATGTCTGTGTAAGGGATGGTTTCAACAAGCCTGATAAATTTTGCCACATTTGGCTCTACAATCTCAAAGTTTTGTTCATTTTGTCATCTGGCATACAATCTCACGCAGTGGCGACCCATCGAAAATTCCAAGGTGGTTCTTTATTGGATTAAATCATAAATGTTTACGGGGTTAACAACCAACTGGTAATTTAATGTTCTTTTTTTGTACGGGTTATCTGGTACGTTCCCATCAAACGTCAATCAATATCAATTCAGATTCGAGCTTCTTGGTCCTATATAATAGATTTTTTTTTGTTCATATGGGAGTAGTTATTGGCATTCCTCATTCATATGACTAATTTTGTGCCTAATAAGGATCTTGAGACGTATGACAAGATCAATGGTGTGTATGAGTGAGGAGTATAATCCATGAGTCACTTATTAAATGAATTAGACATATATTTAAGCTTATAAGTTAGACACATCAATCATTTTCCTATTTGTAATAGTATAAACAGAGAATGAGATAATTGTTACCAACATGTTGAGAGAATGCAAGTAATCAATAAAAAAACGATATAGAGAAAGGATTAAGGTTAAATAATTACAACATGAACTATAAGAATACATTTAGCGAGTGGTATTTTAATTTCACAGCGTAAGAACACCAAAGGGAGAATAGATACCTTTGAAAGATTTGTGTGCTGTTTTCAAGTAGATATTTATGTCTTTTTCCACACCTGCACACAAACCCCACTGTTAACATAAACGAAACTGCAATTTATCCCTAACAATGAAACAGGCGAGTCTATCTCACATATGGCTATGCATGAATGCAAAAAAAAAAAAAAAAAAAAAAAAGATTTAAACAACTTTTCATAGCCATATAATGTAGATAAAATACTATTAGCGAATCTAGAATCTTTAGAAAAAAACAGCCACAAGTATAGAAAAGAAAAATAGAAATACATTAAAGAATAACCTTCAACAGTTTTGTATATTGATATCAGTTGAGACAATGCCTTGCCCTTCATTCCTCCTGCATGCGATATAACAATTAAGGAGTTGCTATCAGTTTGTAGGAATTATCAGGTGAAAGTGAAAGGAGCCATATGCGGCGTATATGATCACAAGCAAACCAATATTATCAATGAGATACTTCAAATAATAACATACCAATTGGTGTACGATTGGTAAGAATAAACTTGCACAAGGCTAGCCTGCCATCAGAAATGCGGCAGTTAACATGAACCTCATACACGCCAAGATTCCCTTCTTCCATGGCCTCTATAGTATTTATTTACGTTTAATTTCCACCTTTGCCCTGCCATCTGCCCTTCTGATGCCTCTTCTATATTATCTCTAGCCATAATTCCTACATAATATGTCATAATTATAACAATTAGCAAAATGCATTCACATATAAGCATAACATATCACAACTAAAAATCAGAAAAATTCAGTTACATATAAGCAGACACAACAGTTCGCATCACTCTCATTAAATCTGCAGCTGAAGCTAAGCCTAATACTGTTGTGTACAAAAAGTCGCACATACCAACACATGTATGCAACTACTTTATAGATTTTATAATATATGTTTTCTGGTAAAGTAAACTTACCATAAGTATATTACACATATGTTTATGGCCTTGTTCATTTGTATTTGAGGATCAGAAGGTTTGTGTTATGTACAGCTTGAAGCTGACTACAATGAGGTTTGTAGCAGCATGCTAGTTCTAATAGAACAACTTGCTTCACAAAACTTGGAGTAGGCATGACCTTACTAACAGAAGGAAATAACTCTTGAGATACGATGGAACAGGGAACAATGGTTGCTGCATCGTACCAGGTAGAGCAATTGGATTCTGCGTTTTCGTACCGGCTTGCTGGTGCGGGTGGGCCCAAGCCCGTCACATATGAGGGGTACAGTATCCTCTTTATAAACTACAATTCTAACAGTGTGCTAATGTTTCTAATCCACTTTTTAGAATCATTTATCTCTTTAAATATTCTGATTTTGCGCTTAGAACAAAAACATTTGATACGAAACACTAAGTCAGTTCCCAAAGTTAAACTTTCAACGACTTTATAGTTGGAAAAAAAGAAGAAAGACCCTTACTATTTGATCTTTTGTACATACATCCACTTTCCCTAATCGCCGAATAAACTCATTGTATTTATTACAGAGCTTCACATCAACTAGTAAAACCAATCTAAACATTACGCAACCATAACACGGTAAGAAGTAATGCAAATGATATAAGACAACTTTACCTAATCAAAATTGATCATTACGTTTTTCTGTCTTTGTGACATTTACAACTTACAGAGTAGTCAAAAGCTCAACTAATCACTTACAACTTATTTCACTTGCTATCCCAAACACACCCTACAATCAATTGCCTTTGCTTTTCACCTTTACAGCTAAACAATGCTACTTCATACACACATTAAGTTAGGGCAAAATAATCCGAAATAATCAACCTACAAGTATCGTGTTTCAATTTCATAAAAAGAGATACAATTACACAAATATGTTCATATCAATTAGGTCTAACTGAATCATAAACACAATCGAAAAAGTAGTAAATTGGGGCAATAGATGAATTAAACCTTGATGAGAGTGGTCGACGGTGGCGTGATCGACGACAATGTGCGGTGGTCGACGGCAGATGCGCGGTGGCAAAGTGATTGACGGTAGCAGCGGAGATAGAAATGGCGAGGTTGATTAGTAGGTGTTGAGATGAAACTTTTGTGAATTACTAGTAGGACCCCGCGCATAGCGGCGGAACAAAAAAAAAATTAGTCAATAATGGTTTTCTGTTTAGCTGAGAGTAATATCAGTTTTATACATATTTTCGCATTCTTTTACGCATGCATGTCCAAAAGGCATACGTTTAAAGTATTAGAGCAAATTGCCAAAGGTCCCTAAAGTTTTAGCCAAATTGCATTTTTCATCACAAACAGTACGAAAGTAGCAGATGTATCTTCCCTGTGAGAAACCTTTGATGCAAGATCGTCCCACAGAGAAAGATACATGCACCAAAGGTTTCCCAAAGTGTTCTCCACAGTGGACGATAACTTGCAACAAAGGTTTCCCACAAGGACAATCCTGCACATTCGCAAACGTTTTGACAGAAATATGCAATTTGACCAAACTTAAGGACAGATTTAGCAATTTACTCTAATTTAATGTTCACATTATAAGGATTAAGCAATAAACAAGCTTCACTAAACCTTAAATGAAGACAATTAAACCAATATATTTGTTTCCACGATTTGCATCATACAAAGCACTTAAACATTGTCTATCTCATAATCTTAAGCTATTGACGAATATCGCTTATTGGCTTAAAAATGCATTAAAACATAAACGGTCGTCACGATGATGCAACTACGATTTCAAAGGCCAAAACGCATGTTAGAACCTTAAATCTGAATCATCTAGTACAATAGACTTTTTTAGTGCTAAATGATCCCATTTGACGGTTCGATATACTAATATGTGTTTACTGCTTTTTATAGCTAAATACGAAATGATGGTAGCAAATTTTGTAAACAACTCCCTTTTTCGACAAATTTTGTAAACAAAACCAAATGCGATTTTTTACCAATGTAAACAACTCCCTTTTTCGACATCAGTTTTTATAGCTAAATACGAAATGAAAGCAAATTTTGTCTCAACTTCTAAAGAATTTTGTCTCTATAGTTTGCAACAACAATTGATGAAAAAAATAAGTGTTTCAATTGCAATTAATGTATCATTAATTTAGTTAAATATAACACATTAGGGAATCGTAAGTCAACTCGGTAACACAGTAGCATACACTTTATACATATGGTGTTCAGGCAAAAAAACCCCGAGGTGTTCTACATCCACAAAATGTTTACAAAATTTTTTCTCACAAAATGATTTGTCATGCATCCATTGAGAGTTATGAATGTAAAAGGTAGAGAGAGAATTGATTAAGATTAATTTGATCGGTGACAAGTCATTTTGTGAAACTTTGTTTGTAAAAATTTTGTGGATGTAGTATTTTCCAAAAACCCCTTACTCAATATAAGCAACCCCAAACACTCCTAAATCATATATCTCTCAAGCAAAAATTTACATCTATTTGAGATACCACACAATCAAACTCAAACACATCTGTATCTAAAACAAATACTGCAGATTAACCTGGATATAGAAGTAAATTATAAAATAAAAATAACAAATCAAGGAAGAAATACGCCGGCTTTCAGTGATCTTTTTGCCCGTGCAGCAAAGGTGGCTTCCCATAAGTGATGGCGTCTACCTGTTTTTCGATGGTTTCCGGCGACCTAAGGTGGTGGCTGGCAAACATGCAGTTAGATACAGTGGCAAGGGTTTTGGTAGCAACGGAGGTTGAAGGTGATGTTGGTTTCCGTAGTACCCGTTGTGCCGGTGGTTGTGACTGTGATGACGGAGAACAACGGCTCACGACAGGTTCGATGGTGATGAGAAAGTAGGTGGTGAAAGAGGGGAAAGGAGAGGTCGAGAGTGTTTGTGAAGATGTATTACTATGTGTTATGTGTGTTGTGTGAGTGATAATAATAAAGGGTTGAGATCAAACCAAGATGTATTTCGATCAATGATTGAGATTTCAGCTCCTTATCTTAAAATTGAGGTTGAGTAGTAGGTGTTGAGATGAAACTTTTGTGAATTATAAACTCAAAGTTTCGTGATTTTGTAGAGGTAAAAGTGAAACTTTTGTGGGAGAGATTGAGAAAATTGAAAAATAAGTTTAATGCCTTTTTTTTCATGTGTGTGTATAAACCAGTTACCTAGCTAAAGGTTTTGATTATTTTATTTTTATGTCAGAAATCAGTCGGAAATCATATTTACTTACGACGAATTAGCGATGGAAATACATAAAATATAAAAACTTAAAAATCAATCAAAAAATTCCGACGCGTTAACGACAGATACACATGGTTGTTGGTAGAGCGTCGGAAAGTCGACAGTAGGTTTAGTAAGCTACATACTGATTTCTGACGAAAATTATATCACTCGGAAATCCGTCACAAGTCTGTTGGAAATTGGTCGGTCCAATTTTCTGGCAACATATGTCGGCAATCTGATAAAACTCCGTCGGTAATTAGCGACGTATAAACATCCGTCGGAAAATCCGTCAGTGAAGATCAAATTTCTAGTAGTGGCGTTGGTACCGCTTGGAGAATCGTGTAGCTTCTATTTGTGAAACACGTTATTTGGATTTTAATATACTTTTTACGAGTCGTTCAAACTTGTGCGATACACTAAGTTTTATTTTGGTGGAAATCAAAAGTTTGCTTATGCGATACACCGGGATTTGTTTTAGGGCCCGTTTGGTACGTGTCTTTTAGTGGGTTTAGGCTCAGTGACATGCAAATTCAATTGTTTGGTAACATCTCTTTAGACTTAAAAAAGGGCATGATGCCAAATATTTAATCTAGTGTAAATGGGTGGGATTTCGGTGGGATCTGAATATTAAATCAAATATTACTTTTTGTGTCTCAAGTGAATCTCAGCCATATATTCTCAATGGATTCATTTGTTTTTACCTCATTTAATAGCAGATTTTATTTCAATAAATTTATAAAATAAATATATTTTTGAAATAAATATTATTTTTTCTCTCTCCTTGTTTTTTTCAAAACCTATATCAAATCCTAATTCTAATCCAAATCCAACTTCTAATCCTAAACCCATCTACAAACCAAACGGGCCCTTAATGGTCTTATAAGCTAACCCTATTGGTTTAAGTGCATATTGCATTGAATGTTAGACGGAGTATTTGCTATTCAATTATCAATGTTTGTCTTCATTAACACATACAAAATGAAACTATTATGTATTTTCTTCCTTGATATATTGATTTAATAGCATAATTTCAGCAGTCCCTTTTGTTAGACACTTGTCAACTCGACCCAAGCACCAACAATATTACCGGAAGGGTGGATATGTGGCTGGTTCATTTTGAGCCATTACCCGACCTGCCTATATGTCGCCTATAAATCTCGAATGCATATATCTACCTCCAATTGTCATAGTAAGCTAATTTTAAAAAAAATCAAGAAACTAATCTATATAAGTTTGTAAAACCTGATATGTTGAAATGGAAAACATAGTGGCATCGATATTCAATTGAAATGGAAAACATATTGGCATCGATATTCAATTGACAAAGCTAATCAGACCACTTGTTTGGATTTCTGATTCTTGTTCTAAGAATTTGTCCAGTAGAAACATCCACCTGCAATATATTCCAAAGAGTGGGATTATAATCTTGAGGTTATTTTTAAAGTCAGCATATGAAACAACATCAATAAGAAGCGGTCCTCATAATGAGTTATGTATGTGCAATAAAATTAGTTTACATTTTTTGAAGCCGTATATACTAAAGCTGATGAAAAACAACTTCAATGATTCTAATAAGAATTCCCAAACAGCCTTTACATGAGGTTTTGAAATGTACTCTAAAAAGCCTCGGTGATCAGTTTAAATAAGCAACCACAATTAGCCCTTAAAAGTAGTTATTTTAATAAGCAATCCCATATAGCACATATATGAAGTTTCATTGGCAATCTCAGACAGTTGTGATAAAAAAAATTAGCATGTTGAAATGGATAAGATACGGGGGTTGATGGGTTATTTTGTCATTGAGTCCACAATTTCATAAACTCGTTCCCATGGATTACCATGAACAATAATATCCAAACATGTTATCAACGGACAATTAGCATACACAAAATCCTATAGTAACATAACGGAAATCGTAACAAAATTTGCATAAACTTTGTCAAATAAGCTACCTAACACGCTCTTTATCCGTCGTACCAATAGCAGGAGGAGGAGGAGGCTGCTGTAAGCACGGAATCCCATTATCCCCGACACCACTGAAGTCGAACCATGTATTTTCCACTCAGGTAGTAAAGAACAACGCAACAACAATGTGTTTTACCTAATATTATCAAGTTACTTGTATACATAACAAATAATACAATAACTGGACTATACCAAAAAATGTGAAAATGTTAACCTACAACTACTATGCCATGACTTGTATGTGCAAAAACTTGAGTATACATTTATTTCACGTCCAAATTTGACTATTGTTTTATTTCACATCCAAATTACACTATGCCTAACATATAACTCAGTTTTTGTATGTACATAAATTTGACTATGCCTAAAAGCATTGAAATTTGACTATGCATTCACAAATATGAAAAAAAATGTTTAAGAAAATGTTATTATTACCTCTATTAAGAACCCTTACTCAATAAATATATCTATTATATATAAAGATTGGGTCATCCTCATTAAATTGGAGCCTTCAAGAGGAATACTCCATGCTTTGAGAATTGTACCAAAAAATCCATCTTATTTGTGGAGGCTTCATGATGTGTAACAAAAGCTTTGAAAGGTGTACTTGAGTTCTCTTCTTGGCTTCAAGTGTTTTAATATCAATGTGACTTTTCATTTGTCCAAAAAAAACCCCGAATTAATCACAAATCACCAAACCCTTTCACTTGCTCACCATTAAATGTATCAATTTATTAACCATGTTCATTGAATCCTATAAAATAACACATTTCCACATATTCAGCAACCACACTTTAGAAGGAATCCTAATAGTAATTGACATATGCAGGTCAAAACATCAAAAGACTATGTCAAGATAGTACAGGGGACAGCCACATGCCTATAGCCTGGACCAATTAAAAGAAGGCGATTAGCGTCCCGTCATAGTGATTACCTAAAACAGATCATAAGCTAGACTTTAATAAGCAATAAGGAATAAAAATAAGCAAACAAAATAAGCTAGAAAGCTACTAAAAGGCTTCAAGACATAGGTCATTTAAACAGAACTCAAAGGACTAAACCACTACTTTAAGCTATGTTTTAGGACAAATTAAGAACTGGAAATAAGCAATAAGCTCAAAACAGATTGAGAACTTGACTAAAAGAACACAAATAAGCTGGAAATAAGAAAAAATGATTAAGAGAAATAAGCTAGAAAGGACTTATGAAATGACAGTTTACCCTAAAATTGTTTTTGGCTTTTTGAAGTAAATGACACTTTTGAAGCTTATGATTGCGTAGTGTTTCTATGAAATGTTGATTGCGTTTGGATAAAAACATACTCTATGTGTTGAAAAAGCAGTTTTTCAAAAAAAACACTTTGAACACGAAGTTTGCCAATTGCATAGTTTGTTTTCAAAATGCAATCCTAAACACACATTGTTAACCTGTGTTTGTGTTTGGTATTCAGTTTTGTAGGAAACTATTTGACAACATTTCATAAAGTAAAGGGACTTAGGGGGTGTTCGAAAACTGTTTTTAGATTACTTAAAACCATGACTCTATGAACACATATTAAAATCAGATCCAGAAATCAGATAAGTAGTTGTTATTGTGCTTAAAAATTTATATCCTTTATAAATCAAGTTTATATTTTTGCAACCAATTTTTTTCCTAGATGACATAAGCAGATTCCACCGAACTGACAATGAGAACTGCTTTATTTGCTTGATTTCGTAAGGGAAACTGAGTAGATTTTTAGTAAGCACGTTAAGTGTAAATTAGATCATAAGCAAGACGAAAACTGTTGTTCCCGTCAACATAATATCACAAGTTCAAAAACATAAAATCAGATAATAGTAGTTATGGGATATAGCTAACTTACATGCAGCATTGATAACTTCAACCGCATACCAATAACTTATTATTACATAATCAGACGCGCCTGGATACAACAACTTCGCTAACACCCAGATGCATAAACGAATGCTAATAGTATCAAAACACATAAACATAAATATTAAATGAAATATGGCAATAAAAAAAAACTAAAGGGCCAAGCTTAAATAAGAATCGTCAAGATACATTGCTTAAGCGTGCAAGAACTCTAGGAACACTCTCACTGGGACCATTAATCCCAAACAACCCAATTTAAACAACTAACTGAAACATCAATCCCACAATATCCCTATAAATTTATGGTTTCATCAACTCTTTGAATAGTTGTTATCAACTCTTTGTTTCTGTAATAATGAAGATTAACGAACAGGTTTACAGTGAACACATCTAAGAACTTACCTCAGTAAATTCAGCATCTGATACAGAACTGATCCGATTTCTATTTCTAATGCTTGTAGCACAACAGTTTCGTCATTTTAACCAACCAAACATCTCTTTGCGCCAGTGTCGCTTCCACAACCCAACCCCACTGAAGCCGGGTCCATAAGACCATTAAATCTGACAGAAGCAATGGTATCCAGATTCAGGTGTTATAGGAATGATATTATATATTATACAACATGTTTACCGAAATCTTTAAATTATACATACCCTCTTTCGCAAGGTATCCTTATGTGAGATCATGATAGTCTAAAAAGCATTTGCATTTTGGAGCCCCTCGATCCCGACATGATCTTAACCTAATGAATTCAGCAACCTTAGTAACATTTAGATTATCTAGCGTTGCATACACGTCATCCAGTATAAAAACGGTGACGGTTTGTAACTACATAAAAAATTTAGTAAACACTATTAGACCGAAGAGTTTGTCGTATACTCACATGAATTAATAATGATGTTTATGTGCACCTGTGAATAGAGAAAAGTAAAGCAAGGGCTGCAACGGTCTTTTCCCCACCCGATAGTAGATCCATAGGCCAGAAACGCTTTGTAGGGGGAATAACATGTGTGTCGTGTGAAAATGGTTCGTTATCATTTTCTATGTTTAAATACACGTTCCCGTCTAGTTTATGTGTGCTCCTCTTAGTAAGATGCTTGTAGATTTCATCTAGATTTTCATATATGTGTTTGAATGTGTTCTTAAAACAATCAAGCCTGTAAACATACTCCAAAATTAACCCACTGTAAACCTTTTCGTTATCACGAACTCAAGAGTTCCAAAGTGTTACCTTTTAGTCCTCATGGTTTTAAACTGTTCGCTTATTTTGTTCAGTTCATTCCTCGCATTATGATATTCTTTGCTTGCTGCCCTCTCTTTCTCTTTCAAAGCAGCATATTGATCTATAGCTTTTAAATTAGGGGCAGTTCTGTCAATTTTGGATATCAAGATTTCAATTTTTTGTTTAAATTCTGCTTCGAGTTTCTCCCTTTCACAGGTCTCATGTTCTTCTTTTGTGATCTTCTCAGTTCACTGAAATCATAAATGTGAAGACAAAGAGACACGTATGAGATGTTAATTGCAGATCACTCTTAATTAGATTATAACATTTATAGAAAGCAGGTAAAATTCTGGTTTTAGAGGTGGTTTGGTTTTAACTAATTAAGCTAATAATTAAATCTAAACTAATTTTGGTGAAAACTATATGATAAACGAACGTATTTACTTAATCATGCACTACTCCTAAGTTTTCTTCTCCTAATCCTTTTGCTTTGTCACCCTTGTAATGATCCGTGTAAGTATTTTCTAGGTCATGAACAGATTACACGAATCCGCCGTCTATGAAATATTCCGTTAAGGCAACGCACAGGTAAGGTAGTATGAAAACTATTACAAGGCCCTTAAGAGTACATTACATGCATTAAAATACTTAAGAGGGATCAACCACATTAGGGGTAAGGTAGTATAAAGATTGTTACCGATGGTATCCTTTCTACACACTCGCTTTTCCCTAGACATCTATGCTAATGTAATATTTTATAGCCAGTTTTCTAGAGCCTAACGCACACATCCATCACAAGAAGCAATATTAATAGGATCTACAAACTAAGCTTCATGCAATCATAAGTAAACACTAATGGATCTAGCCTAGCATATTAAAAGGAATAGAAGAACAAGAATCAATCGCACAACACATAGACATATTGAATGATTAAGGATAAATAAACTTCACTTGATTAAAACATAGGTTCAAGGCTAATACAATAGGGTTTTGATACCCTAAAATCGCACTAAAAGCTGCTACACTCGACTTATAATAATTAGGGTTCGTCTCCCAAAAGTTGCACACTAAAACCTTAAAAATGAATTTGTATATATAGGAAATAGGCCGCGACGGCGTCGCAAGGTTTTTGACGCCGTCACTTCGCCGAATCTTCTAGGGTTTCTTTTGAGGCGGCTACATTCTGACGCCGTCACTCATCTTCTGACGGCGTCGCTAAGAGTTGCGACGTCGTCTTCAGGCACTGTACGCATATCCTCAAAGGCACTTCGTATAGAGTTGTAATCTTGTCTCGTTTCTTCCTAAATTGAATCCAAGTCACGTGTATATCCTCCAAGAGCTTCCCAAATGCTAAAAACACAAAAAGAAATGATTAAGCACATGTTTTGGGCATATTTACATAATTTAAGAGGTTAAATGACCCCGAAAAAGTGTATAAAATGATACCCCATCACCATCTACGCAGAAGTAAGGGAGGTAAAATTCCTCGAGTTCTATTCGAGATTGAAGGTGAAAATGATAATGAAGATGACGATGCATCATTAATGGCTATGTTTGCTGGTGATTCAAAGTCAGTTATGGAAGCATTGAAGTACAAAGAATGGGGGAACACAATGAAAGATGAGTTGCATGTAATCAAAAGAAACCAAACTTAGGAATATGCTGATATACCAGAAGATAAAAGTGCTATTAGTTTGAAATGGATATTTAAAACAAAATATCTTGCTAATGGCAGTGTTCAAAAATACAAAGCAAGGTTAGTAGTAAGGGAATTCTCACAGCAACGATGGGTAGATTATGAATAAACTTTCGTAACAATTGCTTGATTTAAATAGTAAGAATGATCTTGGTATTGGCAGCCAAAAAATAATGGAAGATTTCTCAATTTGATGTCAAATCTGCTTTTCTAAACGGAGATCTTCAAGAGGAAGTTTATGGATGCCAACCTCCTAGTTTCTAGAACACAATTAATCCAAATAAAGTGCTTCATTTGAAGTAAGCCCTTTATGAGTTAAAACAGGCCCCCAAGCTTGGTATAGTAATTAAGTTCGATGATTTCTTTCATAAGCAAGGATTTGAAAAAAGCAAGCACAAGCAAAAACTCTATTTGAAACGACAAGGTTTATTCGATCTCATGATTGTCAGTTTATATGTGGATGATATGATTTACACATGCTCTTCATTATCTTTAATATCTGAATTTAAGCAAACATTGATGAATACGTTTGATATGACGGATTTGTGAGAGCTAAATTATTGCTTGGGGCTAGAGATTGCGCCAATAAGTACTGGGATATTTATGTCTCATAAGAAGTATGTTGAAGATACGATTAACAAGTTTAATATGATCGGGTGTAAGTCTGTTCCAACACCAATGAACATTGGTGAAAAAATTTAATTAAATGATAGCAGGAAAATCAACAAATGGGAATTTATTCAGGAGCCTAATTGGGCGACTAATTCATCTAACTCATTCACGACCAAACATCAATTTTGCGATTGGAGTCTTATCTCGTTTCATGCAAAATCCGTCTAAGCATCATTATAAAATAGCAAAACGAGTTCTCAGCTACTTGGCAGGAACAAAGGATTTGGGGATGTGGTATCGAAAAACAAAAGGCTTCAATCTCATAAGATTCACTGATAGCGTTTGGGCGAATTCAATGGCAGACAGAAAAGCACATCCGGTAGTTGTTTTATTCTTGGAACAACAACCATATCATAGAGTTCGAAGAAGCAAGCTACTATAGCTTTATCAACCACTGAGGCATAGTATGTTGCAACCACCACATCAACATGCCAAACCGTATGGTTAAGAAGAATTTTGTGTGACTTGGAGAAGAGCAAGACACACATACTGAAGTTTACCATGATAGCAAGTCGGCTGTAATGCTTGAAAGAAATCTTGTCTTTCACAATCGAATGAAGCACATTGAAATTAAACACCACTACATACGTAAGTTATTGAAAAAATGAGAAGTGACACTAGAAAGTTGTACAACTAAAGAACAAATTGCAGATCTCATAACCAAGAGTCTCACGCCGAAGTTTGAATGAAGGGGAATGTTGGAATACTCATTCAAACTTTATGTCACTTCTTAGTCATCAATAAATAAGCTAAAAATATCAGTCAATTGTTAGTTCTTGTGTTTTAGCTAGTCTTCCAGTTTTATGAGTTTTTTAGTAAAAAAATTATTTCAAGCATAAAAAGTGTTTCTGTTACATATGTAGCCTATTTAAGAGGTCTTTTATCTATCACACTCATGAATAACAAGCAATGATATTCAGAATAAAAAATCTCTTTATTCTCCGATTGTTTTTGCATTTTTTCCAACAAGACAAATTTTGAATATTACTGTTTAACAAATTAAAACACAATTACCAAGAGCTTTCGCTATCATAATAATGGGTGTGTTTGACGCAGAGCGTTAGGAGCATTCAGAAGCGGTGAACAGTGAAGGTTGTGATTGTTAATGCTCGTTTGGCAAACAAGTAACTTTATATTTTTTTCTTTGGGAATGCTTATTTTCTAACGCTCTGTAAAGTAATATTTATGAGCGTTGAACATTTATAAGTTGTTTACATATTATGATTATACATACAACTACATTACCAAACATATTTGTAACAGTAAACAAATACGGTATCCTTCAATGTTATTGATACTTTTATCAAACACAAGTCCACAACATTATTTAGCCATTTCTTCATTTCTTCCAATTTTGCATGGATCAAAGTCACCAAACCGGCTTGGGTGTTATTGTCGAAATTTTGTCCGACATTGATGGAAGATCGTTGTGATTAATTTGTTTGTGTGGGTTTAGAGTTGCCACTGCGGTTTAAGTATAATCATCTTCCACAATTCCACCACAAAAATGTTACCACATTCGGTGTTTATCGGTTCGGTTATCGGGTTGTTCGAGTTATTCAATTCGGTTAGTTCGTTTTTTTTTAAGTAAAACCGTACCAAACTGAAAACCGAATTTAAATTCGGTTCGGTTTTTGGGTTGGCCCGAATAACCCGAACCCGAATTACACCACTTATATTTAAAAAAATCATTTCAAGCATAAAAAATGATTTTTTGATTAACATAAAACTAATTTTAATGCCCGTGTACGCACGAGGCTTAAACATTATGTTTTTTTAAAGTATATATAATTTTTATTTTTTCTGTTTTATAAGTTATGTATAGAGTATTATCGAAATCATATGTAGTAGGATAATTAGTATTTTTTTTTCTTTTGATTACCCTGTTTTCGGAATCGATATTGTGAGCCAACTAATCTCAGCGAAACTACCCTTTTAGATAGCCCGGAGTCGGCTCAAGTGAACCTCCGAGGCCACAATGAAATAAATACTCCTTCAGAAATTCAATTGTTAGAATTTTAGCAAAAGAATAATGTAGTTTCTTTCCAACCCATCAAATAATAGCTAGAAAACAATTTTTATTTACTAATTTATGTGCTTCGGTTTTTTCTATTTGGTTGTACAATATGATTTTATGCCGACAATGAAAAATCCACTAAAAAGTTTTCGGGTAGATTTGAGTTGTGATTAAATAATGTTAAATCTTTGTTAGAAGTAAGAATTGTTTGCGTTTGTTGTATTTTATATAAAAATCAAGGGGTATAAAGTTTAAGGATTATTTGTTTATTTTTTGTAAAGTTATAATACAATTTGTAAATTATAAATTTCCAACTAACTCCATATATTATTTTTTTTAATTACACATAAGTTTATTAATTACCTTTGCTTTTTTCACTTTTTGTTTTCACAAATTTGACACTATTAATATAGAATATATTTTTATTGTTATTTGTCTTTCATCAATGTTCTCCACTATTTTTTTTTAATTTTTGATCTATTGAATCAATTTTGACTTTTTATTAACGCAATCATATCGCGACGATTTTGGCTACGGACAAGAACTAAAGCGTTCTGATTGTTTTAATTTTTAGTGTATGAGACACTAGAGCAAATCAGTGATGAAATTGAGGTGGGCTAAAAGAAAAGGGTAAACATTTGGACAAAAATTGTTTTAAGTAAACTAATTTGGCTGGCTGAAGATGACTACAATCAAAATCAATTGTAGGAAAATGGAATTTTTTAAAATAGTCAAACTAACAATTTCAGTACAATCCAACACGATTTGATATTTGTTTGACATAGTCATATGAGAACCAACTACAAATATTACATGATTCATTTATACAAACAAAAGCAGTAAAAAGACGATGAATATGATCCAATCCGATTATATTACGAACAAAATGCGAATCAATATACATTACATACGCATATGAAGAAAAGATTCATCATCATCATCGTCGATTTCGTATCCTGGTACTTATCAAAACCCACATGTGTTTTTTTATTTATAAATTCTTTAATTGAATGTTGTGAGTTTTCAAATTCTTCAATCTAATCTCCTTTTTCAAAATGTTTTTCTCTCAACCTTCAAAACCCCAAATAACAATCTAATCTCCTTTTATCCTTAGTGTTTGAATTCGTTATAACCCCTGAAATTGGGATCAATCATTCATTGATTTAAGCCCATATCTTGCGAGTAGCGAGTCATCTCATCTTAGGGATTTAAGGTTAATCTTGTTTTTTGTTTCCTTCAATCTAATCTCTTTTTAAATCAACCCTAAATTGACTCCATTTCCGTTTCCTTTTCTCCTCGCCTCTATTAAACCCTAAACCCAAGATCTCCCTTCAATCCAAAGAACTTTCATTCTCATCTGTTAATCATGGTATCGACGATGGCATAAGTATTCAAATGGGAGTTTCGAGGAAGAAACATGGTTATAGATCTTATGAAGACGACGTGGCTAAGATCTCGATTTCGATTTACGTGTCTAATCTTCGAGAGACATTTTCGGCCAAGGATCTGTTTCATGCTTGTAATAAGTATGGACATGTTGTTGATTCTTTCATTCCACTGAAGAGATCAAAGGAAGGTAAAAGATTTGGATTTGTCAAATTTATCAATGTTTCTAATGTGGAAAGATTGGTGGGTAATTTATGTACGGTATGGGTTGGTCGTTATAAGTTACAGGCAAATAAGGCACGATTTGGCAGGCCACCTTTGAATGGCAGGAACATTCGTAATTCGAAGAGTGATGATAGACATTTAGGTGGGTTCAAGGAGCCTAATGTTAGGCCAACGAATGGGAATAAAGAAACCAGGAATAATTCGTTTGCTTCTGTGTTGAAATCGAACCAGCCTAATAATTTGTCATCTTCTAATATGATTCATGATTCCTCACCTGCTATTGCTCTTGATGATGATTGCTTATCAGCCAATGATCTCTCTTGTGTTGCTATTGGGAAAATTAAAGATATTAACGCCCTATCTAACCTTTCTGTCATCCTTAACGATGAGGGATTTGATGACATAAAGATCTCTTATCTTGGTGGGTACTGGGTCCTGATCCAATCCAAATCTTGTGCTTCCAAAGAAAAATTGATTAATCATGCTGGTGTATTGAATTGGTTCCATGAACTTGGTAATGCTAATAATTCTTTTGTGAGCGATATCAGACTTGTTTGGATTGCTATAGAAGGACTCCCTATGTGTGCTTGGAACAACAAAGCGCTCTCCAAAATTGTGTCTCCTTGGGGTACTTTGACTCCTGTCGATTTGGTAGAGGATAGTTCGTTGCCGTACAGAAAAGTCTGTGTGACTACCAAGGTTAGTACTATTATCAATGATCGTACCAAAATCATTGTTAAAGGGAAAGTTTATTGGATTCGAATTAGAGAACTAGAACCATGGTCTCCTGAACTAGACGATGAATTTTGTGAATCATCTTCTGATGATGAATTCGTAGGAGACGAAAAAAATAATTCAATTACTGGGGATGCGAATGATCATGTTTCAGAGTCTAGCTTCATGAATGAGAATATCGAAAACGTTATTAATGAACAGGAACCTCCTCAAGATAAGATATCAGAAGATCCTTTTGGTATTTACAACATTCTTAATAAGCAAGATAATAAGGAGGCGGGTCAGGATAGCGATCCTTCTCACCCTCCTGGTTTCACTCAAGAGGTAAATGTTGGTGTTAGTGTTAATCGCTGTGCATTTGATATCAGTCCTAAAAGAAGGGGATCTCAAAATGTTAGTGGCGTTAACCGATCCTTTTGCCTTAATAAACTGGCAGGGCTCAATTATGGAGTTATTGAAAATTGGTGGAGTCGGGACAAACTATGGGATACAACATGCTGGATGCAAGAAAAACTTAGTAGGATTTTGTAGCCTCTCATGGAGATTCCAGGTCTTAAATGAATGTTATGTCTGTAAACATTTCAAGGTCTTTGGCAAATCAGCAAGAAAAGGGATTCGGGAGTTAAACATTAGAATAAGATTAAACTTGTTGCTATTCAAGAAAACAAAGTTGGAGAGCATTAATTATTTTCTATCAAAGATATTGGGGTTAATTCTTTTTTCAACTTTTCTTTAAGTTCTTATGTTGGTCTTTTCAGGAGGAATTCTATGTGTGTGGGATCATAAATAGCTTTGTTAAAGATTTATGCCACCATTTCTGATTATTTTGTGGGGTGTCGTGGTACTTGGACTTTCTACTCTTACTAAGGTTATGTTTGTTTCTATTTATGCTCTCACAAGGATATCTCTGAGCAAGAAATCTCTTGAGGCATAGATTACTCACATTATTGCTACAATGGGATGGAGAATGCATTATTTTAGGCGATTTTCAAATGAAGTTTAGATCAAACAACAAGAAGGGTTTGGGACGATTTTTAATGACACGGACGCCAATGCTTTTAATCACTTATCTTACTGCTGGGCTTATTGAATCTTCCCCTTGAAGGATATTGTTTATTGGGGCTATCAAATCGGCAAGAAAAGGAGTAAATTGATAGGTATTTAATTTCTGATGGTAAACTACTGAATTTCTTCTCTGTCAGCTATTTGTCTTGACAGGAATTCTTTCCGATCACTGACCCAATCATATGCGCGAAGTTGTATGAATTTAATTAACGTGCCCATCCTTTTGTGTCTATCAATCTGGTTTCACAAAGAAAGGTTTTGATAAATCATTAAGGGATTCATGGGATCTATCTAGTTCTAATGATTCTTAATAAGATTATTCTTTTAAAGAGAAAAAGTTTCAGGCAACTTAAAGCTTCAATTAAAAGAGTGGTGTAAAGAATGATATAAAACGGCTCTAATGTACTTGATTTTCTATCAAAGCTCGGTAGTAGTCTGATACTTGACAAGTTATTCGCTAAGGGCTTAAGCAACGAGAGTTAGTCATGAAGGATTTCTCTCTTAAAGGAGCTCTTCATAATTTTAACAAAAAAGGCACTCTTTTAGACTTAGCTCAGAAAGCAAAGGTGAATGGGCCATTGAAGGGATGAATTCAAATATTTTCATCGGGTTAATAATAAGGAAAATGATCGCAACTTGCTATTCGTTGGTGTTTATAGATGGAAGATGGGTTTGACGAACCTTGCAAGGTTAAAATAACGAATTTCTCATGCAATTTGCCAATCGATGTTGAGAGTCTTCTGCGTCCTAGTATTGATATGGATTGTCATTTGTTCAAAAAAGATTCTTCTGAGCAGGTGGATGACTTAGAGTGTTTTGTGTTAGTTTGATGAGATCAAGAAAGGGTTGAGGATTGCGGAACTCATAAATAGCCAGTGTTTCGGGACGGATTCCATTTGATTTTTATTCGTACTTTTTGGGATGTTCTTAAGAATATTATGTTTAATGCGAATCCGTTGAGTTTTTCATCTCAAGTAAGTTCCCTCCTGGATGTAATTCATCCTTCATTGCTTAATCCCCTAAGAAACATGATTGGAAGTTTGTTAAAGATTACAGGGCCAATTAGTTCATTGGGTGTTTTTTTACAAGATCGTTTCTAAGATTTTGGCTATCGTCTTAAGTGGTATATCTGAGTATTAGTGGATGTTCATCTGCTGTTTGTATCCAACCGTCAAATTTTGACGGTCCTTTCCTTTAAATGAGCTTATTTCTTGGTATGCATAGATCATAAATCGAAAGCCTGATTTTTAAAGAGTGGATTTTGAAAAGCTTTTGATTCTGTGAGAGGGGTATTCTTAGATATTATTTAAGAACTTTGGTGTTGGGATTTAAATGAGAGGAAGGAATTCAAGGATTCTTTGTCGGCTATGGGTCTATTCTTGTTATTGGTAGTTCGACGCTGGAATTTAAGTACACAGGGTTTGAAGCAAGGAGACCCGCTTATCTCCTAATTGTTCATATTAGTTATGCGAGTTTGGCAGCTTTCTTTCAATATATATCAAAAAAATGCTGATCTTTTTAAGGGTATCACGAAATTTGATGAGTCGTTGACGCTAATCTCTTCTTTTCTATGATGATGACGCAATAGTCTTCTTGGCAAATGGGGATGGATAGAGCAAACATCTTCCATAGTTAGTTGTCAAATGCTTCTTTTTGGCTTCGGTCTTCAAATCAATATTCTTAAGATTAAAAATTAATGGGCCTATTGGTGTCTCTAATGAGAAGTTCTTGCGGCAGCTAACATTATTGGGTGTTTACTTTTTCACTCCGTTTCTTATCTTGGTGTCAAGGGCTTTGGGAGGTCTCATTCTAGGAGAAAGGCTTGGATGAGATATTGTAAGGTTCTAACAGGAAGTATCAAATGGAAAATTAAGACTCTTTCCATGTGTGGACGTCTTACGTTAATCAAGTTGTCCTTACGTTCCTTGCTTTCTATCATATGTCGCTTTATAAAGATACTTTGGTGTTCTTCGGATTGGAATCTTCGCAGAAATTTTTAATGTGCGATATAAATGAAAAGAGATTCTCTTGATTAGTTGGAACAAATTTTTGGCTTCTTAAACAAAAGGAGGGGTCTAGTGTGTCCAGTTCTTTGCGCTTACTAGATCCTTATTTTTTTAAGTGGGTTTGGAGATTTCTTTCGCAGATGCATCCCTTTGGCACGGTCTTATTTGTGTTTTATATGGCAATCGTTCTCCTTTTGTTCACACCGGTTCGGTTTCAGTTTCATACCATGAATTGTATTTGTAGAGCTTAATTCTTTGTCCGCTAAAAAGGATAAACTTATTGCGCTTTTGAAAAAAAGAAAAGTGGGAAAGGTTTTTATGCGAACCACTCTCTTTTGGGAAGATTTGTTGGAGTAATTGATGTCCCCCTTAGCAGATCTTTTTCCTAGTTATAAGCGTGGAGCTCTAAAAAAGGGTTATTACGGTTGAAGTAAATCCATTGATGCTTCTGTTTGTTGATTTTTTCGTAGAAGAAAACCCGTGGAGGGTGGAAGAAGAGCAGCTGCACATATAGTTGACTTGTTGGGTCTATATCTTTATCTCCTTCCATATGATAGTTATGGGTGGGGCTTTAGGATCTTATGGTGAGGTTTTCTGTTCACTGGCTAGATCATTTATTGATGATATCTTGTACCTTTTGTTGTGACGTTCACTAGATGGGATGAAAGTTTGGTTCCAATAAAGGTAAATATTTTAGCGTGGAAAGTTTGTTTGGATAAGCTCCCCACGGACTTAACTTTCACTTCGTGGGATGATATTCCTTTATTATATGCCCAAAATTGTGGTTTAGTGGAGATTCATGCTCGCATCTTTTTTTACTTTGTACTTTGAGCTCGGACTTTATGGCGGTTAAAAATTGCTCGATTGGAGGGAAATTGGATATTACAGATTTTTTCTTGTTACGAAAGAAAGGAATTGCTTGGTTCAAAATACTCGTTTTCTATAAGCTCAAAAGGAAATGCTTAGAAGGGTCTTTTTTTATGTTATGTGGTGTATGATTTGGAAATTTCGCAACCAAGTGCTTTTGGATTTTCTATCCGCGTATGGAGCTCTCTTTTTAATGATATTGTTTCGCATTACTCTTTTTATTGGTGTTCAATAGTGTAAAACAATATTGATGGAATTTCCTGGATGAAATGTCCTAAATCATATCCTTGTAATTTTCTAGCTTCTTGCTATTTTTTTAATAATTTCAATTTGCCGCTTCAAAAAAAAGTAGAGTGTTTTTGATGTGTTTTCAAACCCAAACCATTACATGTATTTATCACTACCAATCATGCTAAAATCATCAAAAAAACACAAAAATAAACCAAAAAATTTAATAGGGGTGTTTTAATAAAATACGGGGGTCTACTAGCCGTTGGGTATTGTTTTTTTTTAAACGAAAAAAAAAAAAAAAAAAAACGGTTGTTTATAAACGTTTTTTTTAAAATTTGTAAGGCTATTACTCGTGGAGTGTTGCGGTTTTTTTTTTAACGGTTTTTAAAACTGGGTTTTTTTTTTAAACGCATATCTACTAACGGTTATAAAAAAAAATTAAAAAATTTAAAAAAAATAAAAAAACCGGTTAAAACCGGTTATTTTAAAAAAAACAGGGTAAAACCGGGTTATAATCGTAAAAAACCGGTTAGATTATTAAACCGAAAACCGGTTAAACCGGTATCGTTCTGTTGTAACGGTTCAGTTAAAAAAAACCGGTTTTTTAAAAACCGGTTCCGGTTTTTTGTACCGGTTTTTAAAAAAACCGGTTCCCATTTGCACCTTAATTGATTTCTCATTTTAAAGAGTGGGTATGATCTGCCCGTTAACCATACTTTTATGACTATGCTATTCATTATTTGGACTTGGCTAACCACTTGATAATCGTTGTTGACTGGCCACTGCAACAACTTTATTTTTCTGTCACCAGTAGTTTTACTTAATTCTGGGATCTACAGAGACTTTTTACCATAAAAAAGCGACTTTACATACAAAAAAACATACCCCACAAAATACAATTTATTAATTAATTACACACACAATACAAACTCTCGACATAGGTGGTTCTCGAACAAACTTCAACAAAAAAGGTCGACCTCGACCTTGAATCTGCTACAAGCCGACCAATCACGACCTTCGACGATCAAAAGATCGACCGACCTTGTAGTGCCCAATCACGTACCATACCAAGTAACTTTTAAAAACAAACACATAACATTGCGTATAAGTTAATACTACACAAGCTTTTCGAAACAATATTAGGATAAATTATTATACTCATTGTATGTCATTTTTTATAATTCAAATTAGATTATGTTACGATTTTATATTAAAGAGCATAGTGTCCACCATGAGGTTTGTGACATGTGAGGTTGAAAATACAACCCTTTCTTGTGGAGAATGAAATTGATTGATCCACTAAGCATAAAGTCAAAGACAACACAAAACCCTGCATTTCTAGATGTAAAATGTGAATGAAAAAAACGAGATGAGTTATGATTTACTCCGTATCCTCTTTTCATTCTATAATGCTATGTATAAATACTCCAAATACATAGGTAAATAACTTTAGCGCAAAGTTTGTAACCGATTCTTGTATCAAAATGACAAGGTAGTTAGCAAGATTCTTGCAAAATAATGTTAGCCAATCTTTATAAGAAAATTAATTATTGGTTATAAATAACAAGTTTAGTACATTTTGTGGGCCCTTGTCCACCATTATCACATTCATGTTCATCCGTCGCTCAAATTTAGGGTAGGTGTACTATTGACTCACAATAATTTACTATTTTTCTGTCATTTTAGTTTCATCTCTGGATCAATTTAAATGTGACCTTTTAAACAGAATAAGATAATTTACTTTTTTTTTCCTTAACTTTTTTAATAACAAAATTAAAATTCATTAATAATAAAAATAATACATAATAATTGAAATAAATTAACAAACAATAATATATTTAAATTAAAAACTTAACTAATAATCTAAATTACAGTGTTCTTATTTTTTGTTCATTCTTATTAGCTTTTTTTGTTGCACCAGGGGCAAAGCCTCGTCGATTCATAAAGGAAGCTGATATGTACATCACACAAACTGATGTGCACACCACAAAAATGCATGTGTAATGTTGTATCATATGCATTACACATGTGATTTTGTGGTGTCCACATCACTTTGTGTGGTGTGCATATCATCTCTCATTCGTGAATTATAGAAGATGAAGTCTTTGTACCGTTTCTTTTTAAGACTAATTCAAGTGATTGACGTTGTAGTCGGATCCGGTGCTAAATGTGAAATGCTTGGGGTTTTGGTTTAAGGAGTTTTGTTATTAGAGATTGTAGATTAAAATGAGAAGTATAATAAAATAGTGGTTTGAATTAGGAGTTTTGTTATTAGACATTGTAGATTAAAATGAGAAGTATAATAAAAGAGTGGTTTGAATTAGTGTATAAAATGATGAAATGAATGAGGATATTCATAAGGTTAAAGAGTTTAAATTTTAAAAGTTAAAAAGTTTTTATTATTATTAAATATGCAATAGTATGATTTTTTTCTTTTGGTGTGCATCTAATCGGTCGTATATCAGACCCTCTTCTCCCATTTGAAACTTTGTCTGTCGACATGGTCCTTTGGAGGCGACCGGTAGTGATGTCGGTCGACGATGGTCCGACCTCTTATTATGCTAGCCAAACGTCATTATGTGTTTAACTGGGAATACTTATACAGTACCTCAAAAAAGAAATATTCTCTCGAATAAAAAAACATACAATTTCTTGTCATTGGATTGGTTTTGTGTGAAGTATTCTGCCATGTCGGAGAAGATATTTGATATGATTTTCTACATGTCCCCCCCAACAGATATGACTAAGATCTTAATGACAAGAAAGCATTTATGTTTAAATGTTGGGTTTTCTATAATTTATGTGGTGTTTTTTTTTTTTTACATTAAACATACGAGTTAGAAGATCGTTCAAGCTTTCCAGCAATTCAAGATGGGTTATTGGTTTGGGGGAAAGCTGATTCAGAAACTTCGTAAAAAATGAGTCTATGAAGAAAGTTTTTCAAGACATGTTGTATAAATTGGAAGGGAATTAATACAATTCATACTTATCACAGTGTTCTGACAACAAGCAAAAATAAAGAAGATTCAAGCTTGGGTACATGTATGAAGACAAAGAACAAGAAAGACATCCTCAGCATTGGAAGCATCTTTAAGTAGCGATAACCCTCTTAGCCCATTATCATGAACTGTCAATTACTTGTTGTAAGCGCGAATGTTATAAATAGATCTATTTAGGATTGACATCCCCGTTCGGGTGAGTCATGCTCACTGTTCTGGTATGCCGGACAACGAATGTATACCATGTTGGATTCGGGATGTTGCGGGTTAGAACATCATCACGGGCAATGTTGGCAATTTATATTGCAATTCATACATGTCGAGCTTTAGTGTCATGAGCTTAAGGAAATGTAATTACATTTTATGATGTTTGCATCTGTTGCATTATCATGGGGAAATCTTGCGGTCTTACATTATACATTTTACAAACCTATGAATTCACCAACTTTATTGTTGACATTTTAAGCAATGTTTTCTCAGGAGATCAATGAGGTACAAGACCAGGGATACATTGGTGGTCGTTATTTTGGAAGTCGTATGCATTAAAGATTTGGTTGCATTACATTTTGGGGATATATTTGTTATGGACTAAAATCTTTGTATTTGGAACAATGAACAAGTGAAGTTTCGGGCTTTTGTAACAAACAATTTGTTAAATCCAATGTATCGGTTTTAAACGACTTTTAAATGGTCGTTCTTATATATATCTTGTGCTATTGATCTATGAAGTACCACCCCCAGACCCATATTCCGCTGTGACCCAATATGGGGGTGTTACAGAGCGTCCTGGCCTGGCTGGACCCCTTAAATACACGGGAGGTCCCCTTAAATATAAGGGGGGCGGCACCCTAATTAAGGGGACCGGCCAGACAAAAAATCTCCCCAGTTTGCCTATAAATACTGGACTATGCCCCACTGATTTTCTTACCTTTTGCACACACTTTCTTTCTGTTCTAAATCAGTTTATACTCTCCTTTCACTCTTTTGATCATTTAATCATAAAGCTTTGTTTCCAAGTGATCCAAGCTTAATTCTTCAAGTTCAAGAGAAGGATACTTCTTATCATCAAGTCAAGAAGTGTTATAGTTTTCAGATGGTTGTTGTGAAGTTTGTGTTTAGATCTTGTTAAAACATTGTAGTATAGTGTGAAGGTTGTGGTATTGTAGTTATGTATAATAGTTAATGAGTGATCATTTGTAAGTATAGTTTATATCGAGGTGATCTTGTAAGTAATGATTTGTTGTGTGTAACGTAGTAGTGTCTAAGCGTGTGAAGTTGTGAAGGCGTAGTGAAGTTGTGAAGTGAATGAATTAGTGAATGAAGAGAAAGGTGATTAGTGAAGTAAGTAGTGAATTGATTTTGAAGTAAAAGGTTAGTACATTTTTTTCCTCAAAATACAAAAGTTGTGTTTCAATTGGTTCTAGCAGGATTCGAACTCGACATTTGGCCTTAGTGTCGAAAATTGGTGTAAGCTTAATTTAGATGTACGTATTTTCCTCCGCCAAAAGGGATTTGTTTGACATATGAAAGAACTCTCAATTTTGGTGCTCTAGGAGTGAATAGGCGAAGAGGTGTTCGTTACCGCACCCAACTATAAATCCTTGTGTCGTGTTTATCTTTCTAACTCTTATCTCTTCTTTCAAATAGATATTTACTTATTTGTATTATTCATATTGTGCACATATTGAGATCACATTAAGTTGAATCTAAGTTTTTATAAACAAACTATACATTAATTTAAAAAGCGGTAAACTATTCAACCCACCCTTCTAGTTTTCCATAAAGTGAAAATATTTTCAAACTTGATCCTTGATTCAAAAGTTTGCATCTTTACTCCTCGACGTTGAAAATAATTTCATCATTCTTCCTTGGTTCATTAAAAGCTTAACGAGTGTTAATATTCTTTCAAATTTAAACTCTTATCAACAAAAAATCTTACACTGTTAATCCTTTATTCACGAAACACTCACGAAATCATTAAAGTTTACAACTTTCATCCATAAATCGACAAATAACTCTCAAAGTTTATATCTTTACCACAATTTCAAAGATCAAAAACCACAACACATTACTTTATCTACTTAAGATCATGTTTTTCACACACGTTTTGCAATGTCAACTCAACAAGACATCTATGCAAAAACACATGATCCTTTGGCATTTATGGCAAACACTCAGACTCTGTTTCACCCAGATCAACCATCACACATTACCTACATGCAACATCCACAACCCAACAACAACTTTGTCCCATAACCTTCTTTCAACATGAACTACATGCAGCAACCAATGCCAAATCCCGAAGACATCTCAGATCCCGCAACTGCAATAGACATGGCACTTGTAGTCATGGCTAAGGCATTTAAGCTAAACGACACCTCACCATCAAACAACAACCAAAGAAGTTCTTCAAACCCTAGCAATAGGCAGATTGCACAACCGGGTATGAATATGGGTCAAGACAGACAGATGCTAATGGTTGAAGATAATGAAGGGAATCAAGTTTGACAGTATGCTGAGCAGAATGCAAATAATCAGATCGGGTACAATGCAAGGCAGATTGCAGGGAATCAGTTTAAGCAGAATATGGTTCAGAATCCGGGTATTTAAAATGTTGGAAATCAGAATAGGCTTAGTGTTGTTCAAGGGATTGCTAATCAGAATGGGAATGGAAATGTTGTAGCAGCACGGGCTGAGGGTAATGGTAATGGGAACAATGAAACTCAGATAAGGTGTTACAACTGCCAAGGAGTGGGTCATTATGCTAGCAACTGCACAATAAAGCCAAGGAAAAAGGATGCTGCTTATCCTCAGATCCAGTTACAGATTGCTTAAAAGGACGAAGCGGGGATCCAACTTAGTCCTAAGGAATTTGATTTAATGGCTGCTGCAGGTGCCTATAAAGAGATTGAGGAAGTAAATGCAAACTGCACTTTAAAGGATAATTTGCAGCAAGCATCGAAATCGGGTACCCAGACTGAAAATTTTATGATAATGAGATATTTAATATGTTTACTCAAGAGGAGCAGTATATTGAGCTACTCGAGCCCATTAATGAGCCACATACGGTTTAACAAAATAACAACGATGTTATTTCTATGAAATCTAGTGAACATAATGGAGGAACAGTAAAAGAACATCTTGCTACCATTGAGGAAACACGTGCTTATTTTGAGTCATTATATAATAATTTGGCGATTAAAGTTGAGAAAGTCAACACAGTCAATCGCAAAATGAAAGAAACGAATGCCGATTTGACCACTGAGCATGCTAGATATAAAAATCAAGAAAAGTGTTTTGAAATTAATCAAGAAAAATATGATAAGCTTGAAAGGTGTTATCAAAAGTCTGTTTATCAAAAACAATGTCTTACTAAAAAGATAAATGCACTTCACTTAAGTTCAGCTAAACAAATAACGACTTTGAATGAGAAAATTGCATATCTAAATAACCAACTTTCAAAGGAAAAGTCAACGGTTTCCTTTCTTCAAGAAGAAAAGAAAAGGTTGAAAAGTAATTTCAAAACACGCGAAGATGAGCTTCTTGATAAACAAATTTAACTAGAGAAAAAGATAAAGGAATTAGATAAAACTTTGGTAAAAATGGGTCAATCGTCTCAAACAATGCATATGCTTTCACCTAAGCCAGACTCGTTTTACCACACCGAATATAAAATGTCTTTGAGTTATCAAAATCCTTTCTATCTCATGCAAGCTTAGCAGAAACAACAGAGTTTGTATAATGGCAGAGTATTATTAGAAAATCATGATCCTCCTGCAGTGTATGATTCGGAGGAAACACTACAACTTGCTCAAGAGAGTCGTTTAAAAATGAAACAACTTAACAAAGAAATAAAATCGGAAAATTATGCAAAAATTAATAAACTTTTTGAGGTTTTTGTTTCTCAAAAGGCCAAGTCACGAGAAGAGGTGTATTTTTCAAATATTTCCAAAACGGCCAGTGTTTCAAACATAATTTCCAAACCGATTTCAATACATAATGATAAATTTTCGGATGATACTCCAAGTGTTGCCCGGAAAATTTTAAATGAGGTAAAAGACACCTTTGTGACTCTTCAAAGTGTTCTTAAACATAGAATGAATGCAAACATAACCAATTGGTCGTCTCCAGCTTATCAAGAATTTCACACGATTATTAAGGACGAAATTGCCCCTATCATTAACCAAGTTGACGCTAGAGTTCAAAATTTTGAAATACAACTCTTGAAAGAAGCAGCTAATTTGTTTGAAACTTTAAATCTCTTGCAAAAGAAGATGATGAATCTCTTGATACGATCACGGTTTTGTAAATTGAAAATGACCGTCTCTTAAGAGAAGTTGTCAGTCAAGATATTATGTCTATTGTGCAAAATAATTCTGTTGTAGAAACATCCGATCTCTAAACTGAGCTTGAACGTGCGAAAGAAAAGTTTGAAAACTGTATCATTTAAAAGGAAAATGAATATGCTAAACTTTGGAATGATTGGTACAAAAAATGTGAGGAATGCAAATATGAAAAAAATTCGTATGATAAAGCCTATAATGACATGCAACAAAAGATCGAATGGTTGCAAGCTCAGTTGGGAGATCTCAAAGGGAAGGGTAGTAATACTCAATGTGCATCAGATATCCTTGATCTGTTGACTCAGAAACTTAATGATGAGAACGTGTCCTTAGAGTTTCAGGTTTTGAATTATGCAAAAGAAAATGAACATCTTAAGAATATTTACAAAAACCTTTTTGACTCTATCAAAGTGACATGGGCTCAAACCAAAATCATAACTAACTATTTGCAAGAAAAATTTAATGATACAATTTATGAAAACGCTACATTAAGAGCCCAGTTACATACCAAGTTTTCTGAACAACAAAATGAAGTCAAAGGCACGAGTGCGAATACTAAGTCTGCAAAACCATCAATTTTGGGGAAACCGCCTTAGCAATCTTTCAGAAACCAATTTGTTGTTAGACAACCAACTGCGTTTCAATTTGAACGTCCTAAATTTCCAAAAAATTGGTTTATTCCCAAGGTTGTTGAAAAAAATGATTTGACAAACCCAGTCACCTCACACTCGGTACCCAACACACAAGAATCAAAAGTTGTGAAAAACGCTAATGTGATTGCCCTAAGAATGTTTAGGATTAACCCTATTAATAATTCTAGGGAAGACAAATATGTGCCTAACAAACATGTAAAAGCAAGTGTTAGGACAAAACCGAGTATTGTTTCACAACCTCATGTCATCACTATGAAAGCTGTGAATTCTAAAAAGCAGAATTATACGTCATCTGCATGTAATAACATTAAGCTTGCTTTTCGGAATGATAAATCTGAAGTTGTTTATGCTATGTGTAAGCAATGTTTGATTACTGCTAATCATGATGTCTGTGTGCTTAATTATGTAAATGGCATGAACTATAGCAAGAAAAACCAAAGTGATAATGCTTCAGGAAGTGTAAATCAAATGAAACATAAGGCACATATCAAGAAATCAAAGAAATTAGGTTTCGAAGAAAGACTTGCTTCACCTAGGCCTAGCAAACCTAGAACTTGCCTTAGGTGGTTACTAACTGGAAGAATTTTTGACCTTTATGGAAAAATAACAGCATCAAGTAACACCGAGAGTGAGTCTGACACATCTGTGTGTGATAATGCAAGTGCTTCTAACCCTCAGGAACCTACAAGTAAAAGGTTTCCAAATTCCACTTCTTTTCTTGACAGGTTTACGATACTCTGGAGGCAGAACACGTGTCTCTACCCGCTGGATGTTCTCTAATTTATCTAGGGATGGCTTATGTACACTTTAGTGCATAACCCGAGCTTCATATAAAAGGGGAGTGTACGCTTCAGTGTGCTTTACCTTCAAAAGAAGAGAAATATTCTTGTTTTCAAAACAGTTGAACAAAATTTTTCAAGAATTTTTCAATAGGATTTTCAAAATCTTTCAAAATTCTGTGTTTAACACTCCCTTCTCATATCACTTTCAAAATTCGAATCATTCTTTATAAGTGGATCAATTTTTAAGGGGGAGCTTTTAATGCTTTTAGACACATTCTCTCACACCTTCTGTTGTGTGTCTAAAACATTTCATAACTGTATATATTCATCAGAAAAGCAAAATACAAAATTATAAAACCTTTAAAAGTAAAATATGAAATCAAAAATTTTCAAAAGTACCAAAAATAATCTTCTCCGACATGTCTCTCGACAATCGATAACATTTACGCACCTAGAAATGTTAATTAATATGGACACGGGTGTATAAATGAAGTTCGAGCGAGAGTTTCAAAAAGCTTTCAAAACATGTCTCTTTAAAGTTTCCCTACGACTTCTAAGTAAATGTCAGCTTAGAACTTGGTTTTCAAATAAAGGAACGTGTACATTTATGTGCATTAATCCTCCACAATGGGAAGTTCACATCTTCTCAGTCTTGAGCAAAGTCATATAAACATTCAAAGTTTTGAATGCTCAAGAGAAGCACTAAGGAAATGATACTTCATAAGATAAATTAAAAATCATTTTCCTGTTGAGCATAATTTTTCAAGATATTTCCAAAAAGAAATGTTTAATTTTTTTCAAAATTGTGTGCTCAACAAACTTCCACTCCAAGTTTTCACTCTAATCAATTATTGAGGGGGAGTATAAATTTTGATATTAGTTTATCTGGCATGCTACATTGTTTTCCCCATGCTCGCTCATTTTATAAGTGGATCAACGTACATTAACTTTATTTTAATTCACTTGTCAAAATAAAAAAATTTCACCACATATGCAATTTTTGAGGGAGAGAATAGTGATTAAAATGTGATCAATATTGCTTAATATGGATAAGATCTCTTGATTATAAGTGTGTTCCCGTCCTCGCATGTGCAAAACTCTTTCATAATATGATGCATATGTGTAGGGGAGCTTTTTTGGTGATATAGAAAACTCTTAATGTGTAATAAATGATTTCTCGAACACGTTCATTGCTTTTTCAATGGTTTTATGGCTACTATGGAAATATCAAAGACCGACCAACTGTTGTTTCTTACGGTGTTATAAGGCGGTTAAGAATAGGTATTTTGTTCTATAATCCAACCAGAACTAGAGGGATCTACCCAGGGACACTCCATTAGATAGAGTAGAAGTCCTTAAGTATGATTGAAAAAAGGAGTAAAGTAAGATTGGGAAGAATGTTATCAAAGGCTTGAATTATCACCGGAACAAACCCAACATGGTGATAATGAGGACGCGTTGGAATAACATTGAAGGGGTTAAAGAATGAAAAATAATTATAAGGATAAAGGGTGTAAAGAAAGAATCCCTCCATACACTTAGGCAGAAACTGGGTCAATGCAGAATTTATCTGTAATCACAAAGATGATTCTTATATTGAAGACAAGTCATCATGGACCCAGTGATGCAAGGCACAACCCTCCCAGCTACTCAGGCTTCTCTTAATAGAAGTTTGTTTCATTTCTCACGGAGTACAACACGTTTCTATCAACTTTTTCATTCCGAGATCGTAGATATTGAAAAGGTGGCAATCCGCTCCAGCCTCTGATCACCAAACAAACAAAAGTGCACTTATAGAGTCTAGATACAACGAGATCAATCAATAAATCTCATTATGACACAATTCCATATACACTTGTTGTTTAAACATCAAAAACACAAGATGTACAAGAGTCCTACACAGACGCAAAATAATCTGTGTAAATTAATGAGAATTGACGAATACTTTGAAAAATATAAAACTTTTGATGTGTTAAAAAAATCTTTATTCATAAACACGTCGAATGATTTTCAAACTATTTTTCTTTAGGCTTCTAGGAACTGTATTGTTCTATGAGGTCGATCTCATGTCCATTGTGGCAGCCTCAAAAGGGCATCTGGGCATGGGAAAACTGAACACGAATTGACGAATCAATCAGACAGACAATAACTAACTGATTCACTCTTATCGTGTTGTCTTCTTTGAGACGTTTTGGTAATGAGAACAAGCTAGTATAGTGAATCTAATACATTGTTAGCATCTCCGGATGTATCTGTGTTAGAGGATCTTATACTACAAGCTGGAAACCATGTCAAGGAGATTCTTTGAATCTACCTGATCACAGGTACATCAGTTATGCTGTAAAATGGGAAACTGATGGTTATCGCAGCCTAAAATCGACGAATGACAAAGACATATTCGTCCATATCTGTTGTTTATTACTAACTTATAAATGCAGGACTAGTCGATGGCGTCACCACCTCATTCTAGCTGAGTCATTTTCAAGGTCACATGCTCATACTCTAAGCTCAAGGATATACTCGAGGCATCAATGAATACTTGAAGAAAGCTCCAAACATTCAAGATACACTTCCGCAAGCTCTGATAAACAAGATATTCCTTTAAGATCTATGTTGAGGGAGATTGTTAGTCTTCAAGTGATGTCAAAAGTATGAGTATCTTGGATAAGAAGTTGTATCCAAGAATATCACAATGCTAAAGATCAAGATATCATGATTAATGGCAAAGATTTCAAGATAAAGATCAAGATCCAAGATCACAAGCATGCAAAAGGAACTACAAAGGAATTCCCAAGAATACAAGGTTCCAAGATCCACGACGTCACCGGAATAAAGCCATATGTGCAATGACCACCCCTTAGGGGGAGATTATTAGCTTTAATTTTTAGTAAAGTGATGGTCATTTATTATTCTCGAACCTTGTAAAGGCTTGTAATAGTTTACCAGAAAATCATAATCTAATATTGTCTAGTTATAGGGCTAAAGCCCATCTAAACACAAAGCCCGGCCCATGGAATCCATGTAAAAGCCCATGGAGCCGACCCCCTTTTAGGTATAAATACCTCTCCTAGCATGTTAGGAGAGGTTGGTTAGCTCATTTTACACATACACATTTGTGTGCTTTTTCATGTGCTCTCCCTCCCTCTTTCTCTCTCTAGTTTCTTTCTCTCTTTAAATTCTCTTCTTCCTCCTCTTTTCTTCTAATATTATTTCTTGTGCTATGTGTGTGAAATATGGTAAGCTAGTCTTACAGGGCTCCTGGAACACACATCGCTCACCCAATAGTAAATCACGTATAATAAACACTTATATAATTTTCCTACCAAACGTAAGGGTTTCACTTAATCTAATCACGTTTCACTAGACGTGTATACTAATGTAATATCTTATAGCTAGTTTTTTAATGCCTAACGTGCACACCACTAACAAGAAGCATCGAATTAAAGTTCACAACTAGGTTTCATGCAATCATTAGTAAACACAATAAGATTTAGCCTAACATGTTAACAAGAAGAAAAGAAAAGCAATAAATTATCAAACACATAGACATATTTGAATAATTAAGGATTGAATTACTTAACTTCAAACCAACATGTGAGTATGTAAGTACAAAGAGCATAAAAATCCTAAAATTCGTCTATAATGGCTGAACTATAGCTTTCCTAAGTTCCACACACGAAATTAGTTGTGACAACATCACTAGGGTTTTGTAACGCCGTCACCCCGTCAAATTTGACATAGGGTTTCTTGCACCGACTTGATCTTGACGCCGTCAGGACTACTTGTGATGCCGTCAACTTTGGTTTGTGACGCCGTCATGGACTTTTTGTGACGCCGTCTCCACACGCTGAACCGTCACAAAGCTTAGCCAAAAATCATCTTTCTTGGCACTTTTGGTAACCACGTCAGGATGGTGGCCGTAAAGCTGAAAAGTTGTGTTTTTTCCTTGTTTCTTCCCGAATCGAGCCCAAGTTACGCGGATTCCATCCAAGTGCTTCCCAAATGCTAATTACATAAAGAGAAATGATTTTTTGAAATAATAGAACATATTTGCATGAATGTGGGGGTTAAATGACCCCAAAAAGTGTATAAAATGACAACTCACCATTATATAATCCAAGATGAGGCGCACGAAAGAGACTATATATGGAGTTTAAATCACACACCCTTATTGCAAGCACAATACCACACGTGTCCTAAAACAATTGTTGTTGCATTAGTTTGAGCGATGATTTGTAGCACACCACATTCACGTGAAGCCATACAGATCAGTTGTGGCATGGTCTATTTCTGGCCTACTATTATCGAGCAACTCATATGTGTTGAGAGCACCAGCCAAGAAACAAAATGATCATTGGGTAGCGTTCTAAACAAAGAGAAGTTGCTCGAAGTAGGAGATCTCAAATGCAATACAACAAATAACGGCTATAACAGATGTTGGCGGGCATTTTTTTGGAACGCGAGTTTTCTCAGTTGTCGTTTAGATGCGAAGAGTATTTTTTTTCTAAGAGTTTAGCTTTAGATCAACAAAAACCCAAGATCACTGATAAAACGCACATACAAAAGGGAAAATGGGAAACAAAATAGGAGATAGCAAAAGATAATTTGCACCAAATATACTATCATGACCTCCTTTTCGGGTTCGTGTCTTTCTTTTTGTAAGTGTGATGTATCATTAATCTTGGCTTTGTGTAGATCTGAATGTTAAACATTAATAAAGAATACGTTGAAGAGTTTGTGATATCAAGAATGAAATACATGTAGCACTATCATCATTACAATGTTATAGTTTCACGTATATACAAGATCTTTAGGTTATATTCCTTTTCCACCCACCATGATAAAGCTTCATGTAAGATCAGATGTTCCTATTAAGTAAGGGCGCTCAACGAGGTTCTCGTCAAAAAACGATACTTAATAGGAACATTTAATCTTACAAGAAACCTGATCAGGAGGATGAAAAATGAGGAAACTGATAGAAGAGGATGTGTCAAGATAAATTTGCACAAAATTGGCTTTTACCACATCCTCTTTGCAATTAAAGTGACATATGAAACATGTTTAAAGATCACGCATATGAACCCGCTAAAAACTAAATACTCGAAGTAGTTATTCAAGATCTATGAAAACAATGAAGATCCTTATTTTCTCCCATGCTTTTCCATAAACGATGATGTTCATGTGAAGTTGGGCCGAAACGCAACTCGATAAAGCACGCGTGTATCAGTTGCATGCGTACTTTCATCTTTTTCATACACGTCTTGCGCACATGAAGGGATAAGGATGGAAGAAAATAAGGATCTTCGTTGTTATATTAAATCTTGTATAACTGCTAGGAGGATTTTATTATGAACGCGTTAAGTTGTGTGATCCTTTCATTAAAAAAACATCCATGTAAGTATTGTGGTTAGCAATTTATCTTATAAAAAAGAAATATATCTAGCAGTATCATCATTGATGGCACATCTTTTAGCAGTTTCTCTTGATTTATGCAGACATCCTCGCCTGGCCTGATGTGTAAGCGCTTTTAGACATACGGCATGACTGCAACCATAGAATAGACATGGTGCAATGAATGACCACCTGCGAAAATGAACGTTTTATATTTAGGATAAGCACGCAGCTAGACGCACTGGTGTCGGTGTGAAAAGGATAGGAGAAATAGTCGTTAATATTTTCGATACTAATTGGCATTGATATTAACAGAAACTCCATGTTGAAGCCGCGTAGAGAACATGTTCCTTATTTTTCCCACCCTTTGCACACAACATTAGTATGTGTATCTGATATAAATCAGACATCGTAAATATAAGAAAACGAACAATTTCTTTTGCGTCTCGTCTCGGATCTCGCATGGTGTACCCAATTTAATAAATCAAGACATAACGATCCAGCAAATCATCATAGCCCAAAAAATGGTATAAATAAAAAAGAGAGAGTTGGTAACACATCTGAGCTACATGGTTTCACTCGGCCAGCAACCCTTCCATCATCGGAGTCCAACACCTACAAAGAATAATTCATGTGAACAAGAGTACGAAATCCTAAAACTCCCAGACCAAATGAAGTTAATTTATCAAAGAATTGTTTATGATATTACTTGACCAAACAGTGAACGATGTCAACAAAGTCTAGTCCATTAACTGGCATAATCTGCATTTCTGGTACTCGGCGCAATGACACAGAAAAGTAAGGCTCAGAGCCTCAAAATCATAAGTGTTATGAAATACCCGCCATGGTTGCATCTACATAACAGGCGTGGTTGCCTCGACAAGATACAGACACTTGCTAACCACAGGCATGGAAAAGTGCAGATGTAGGAAAACATTATCACCGCCCAAAGATATCAGAAGGCGGGTTGATGTTTGTAATGTTCATAACTGCGAAGCACCAGTAGAGCAAATGTTAGGAATACAAAATTCCTAGGAAAGTGTCGGTCGCTTCCATAGATAACTGTCGTTAGCTCGTTAAGTAATTTTTGGAAACT
The DNA here is from genome assembly GCA_026074375.1 of Tanacetum coccineum. NCBI lineage: Eukaryota > Viridiplantae > Streptophyta > Magnoliopsida > Asterales > Asteraceae > Tanacetum > Tanacetum coccineum. The sequence goes on along the minus strand of BQNB010002638.1, from coordinate 1,161 downwards.
TACATAGTTAGTTAGACCAAGGCCCATGGATTAGTCCATTAAGCCAAGGCCCATCCACCCTTGTAAGTATAAATACACCTCTCCATGCCTTGGAGAGGTGGTTGGTTGGTTGTATGTCTCATTTTTCACTTAATGCATTTCATGTTCTCTACTTTCTCTCACTAGAAAAATACATCCTTCCTCCCACTTTCTCTCTCTAGTTCTTGGTTCATAGATCAAATATTACTTGTATTCTGTAATTGGTATGAAGAGCCATGGAGTGATTTGCTTAGTTTTTTGTGTTTATTTAGTTCTTTTGGTTTGTTTTTTTCCGTACGCCTTTTCTTCTTTTCTTTTGTTTTTCGAAGCTTAGTTGTACACTAAAAGATCATTTACCTAGGTAAAGTTGATCTAGTATCTTTGGATATAGGTGTATTTGCTTTGGATCAAAGAAAATCTCATTTTTGTTCATCTTTTGTTTTCAAAAAACCTTATAAAGTACAAATCTTGATTTTGAAATTTTCGGCTTAAAACCATAAAGTTGTTATTTTTAAGGTACCTATAGGTTTAAGAATACTAGTTGTACAAGAAATTTTGGGAAAAAATAATCAAAAAGGTGTCTTTTGTGTTTTAAAGATTTTGAGTTTCGTCCGTGTGTTACCCTAATTCGCAGTACACGAATTGGCAATTTACTGTTACCCAAATTCGCAATACCCGAATTAGCAATTTCTGTTGTAGCCGAATTCGCAATATCCGAATTAGCAATTTCTATTGTAGCCGAATTCGCAATACCCAAATTAGTAATTTCAGTTGTAGCCGAATTCGCAATATCCGAATTAGCAATTTTGTTGTAGCCAAATTCGCAATACCCGAATTAGCAATTTCAGTTCTAGCCGAATTCGTAATATCCGAATTAGCAATTTATGTTGTAGCCGAATTCGCAATACCCGAATTAGCAATTTCAGTTGTATCTGAATTCGCAATATCCGAATTAGCAACTTCAGTTGTAGCCGAATTCGCAACATACGAATTTGCAACACCCAAATTCGCAATTTGCGTAAAAACCCAAATTTGCAATTTGTTTAATCAACCAAATTGGCAACAAAAACTTAAAACTCAAATTGATTAATCAAAATTATACGGTTTATTTCTTTGACTTGTAAAATCCCGTGAAACACTCAC
>BQNB010002637.1:0-122614 GCA_026074375.1 Tanacetum coccineum | reverse complement strand
TACACGGGATTTTACAATTCTCGACAAAACCGGGAAAACAAGTGTTTGTTTCACGGGATTTTACAAGTCAAAGAAATAAACCGTATAATTTAGAACTTTGAGTTAATGTGTCTTAAATGGAATTGACTAGTTCGGTTGACAAAGAAACTGACTAGTTCGGTTGTCTAGTTCGGCTGTCAAAGAGACTGACTAGTTCGATTGTCTCTAGTTCGGTCCTAGCTAGTTCGGTTGTTACTGGTTCGGTCCTAGCTAGTTCGGTTCCAACTAAACTCACTAGTTCGGTTCTAACTAGTTCGGTTCTCAATGAACACAGCTAGTTCGGTCCTAGCTAGTTCGGTCCTTCTAGTTCGGTTCCAACTAAACTCACTAGTTCGGTTCCAACTACTACGAAACTCAAATTTTCAAAACTCAAAAAACACATTTTTGAATGATTTTTAGTAAAAATTCTTGTACAACTAGTGTTACTAACCCTATAGGAACAATAAAAATGAAAACTTTAAGGTTTTTAAGCCAAAAAATTTTGAATCAAAAGTTTGTTCTTTGTAAAGGTTTTTGAACACAAATCAAACACAAAAACTAAACACACCACTCCATGGCTCTAATACCAATTGTAAAATACAAGTAATCTTATGATCAAACCAAGAACAAGAGTGAAATGTGGGTTGTGATGTTAGAGAGAGAATGGATGGAAAATGAATGAAGTTTATTAAGATGTAATGTAAATAAATGGAACAACCAACCCCTCTCCAAGGCTAGGAGAGGGTTTATATAGTACATGATGGCCGGCCCATAGGCTATGATAGGCTTCCCATGGGCCTTGGGCCGGATTAGATTACTAATCTAATCATTACATAAACTACGAGCTAAGACTATTACAACTTGGAAGTGACCGATACTTTTTGTGTTTCCAACAATCAGGCACCATTAGATCATAGGGCAGCCATGATCCGTATGAGAGATGACATCTCCGAGGAAGACATACCACCTCGAAGGAGATTTGTACTTACTGCTCCCCCACCTAGAGATCAGTATGATTTTGTTGATACTATTATGGCAGGTCAGGGTTTGATTCGTAGTCCTGGTCATGATGCCCGGGCTATTGTTAAAGCTTCTGACAGAGCAGAGGCTGTTGGTTATGTTAGAGCTTTACATGATTTTGAGCATAGGATGATGACTTCCATTGAGGAAGTCAACTTGAGGGTCAGCTACCAGGCACAGGTTCGCAGGCAAGAGAGTGCGGATTTCTATTTACAACTTCTTGACGCTTGGACTGACCGCAGAGACATTAGACTCGAGATTGATGTAGTGAGAGGCTAGAGGACTGCTTACGAGACAGAGTTGCATGAGGTATGCCAGGCTTAACTTAGTTTCGAGGCTCGGAACAGGGAAATATTGTCGCGACTTGAGACACTTGAGACTCATATGAGTCGTATGAAGTGGCAGCGCCAGAAAGCTGAGGATGATGCAGTCAGACAGATGATGTGTACCCAGGTGCTAGAGGCTAAAGCTCGGATTGATACGGTGGAGGACGTCGATAGTAGCTGTTAGTTGTATTTTTCATTTCTAGCTATCTTGTATAGTCTATTAAGCTTTATGGGTAACTCCCAGCTAATAGACTCTAGGACGTATTTTCATTTTCTGTACTAAGATCATTAGTGGTCATTTTGTATCCAAACAAATCATGTATGTGATTGTGAATTTTATATATACTTGTAAAATATACTATAATAATAATATTCCAAAGAGCAATTAAGAAAATTACCAAGTTACCCTTGGTTAAATTCACTCTCAAAAATATATATATAATATAATATATAATACGTATATTAAACCGGGTAAGAATGATCACCCGGGTCGTTTCCCCAACGACTAGTGCAATTGAAACCTCGTTTAAGCTCGGATTATGATTTGAATGAAAGCGAAGATATTTTGATGATCTATAACTACCAAATAAAAACAACAATTTAAAATGAACAATTAAAAGCAATTAAGCACTTAAAAGATTTACGGGAAACAAATAGAATGCGACAAATAAACAAGTAAATCAAAATTAAGTCCTAATAATGCAAACTAAATTCCTAAACCTAAATTAAGACAAAAGAAATTTTTAAGAAAAAGAAAAATATTTTTTTTGATTATTTTTGAATTTTTTATTAATTAAAAACTATTTAAATTTAATTAAATCCTAAAAAAAATAGAAAATAATTGAAATTATATTTTTCCTAGATAAAACAAAGAAAAAGAAAATTTTAGAAAAAGGAATCACTATTTTTGACTTTTTAGATTTTAAGATATGAATTTTCTAAAATTTAAACTAATTAAAAGCTTAAAAATAATAAAAATGCTAAAAATATAAACCCTAAAAATTTTATAAAAATTATACTAAAAAGAGAAAATGATAAGAAATTTTATAAAAATAAAAGCCCTAATTTTTACTTTTTAATTAAAGTTTAATTAAACTAATTAAAAACTAAACCTAATTATTTATAAAAATTATTAAACCAACTAACTATTACTAACAAAGGACTAACTATGAAAAGCTTAAAGGACTAACAGTGCAAACAAACAAACTAATGAAGGACTAACTGAGCAAACAACTAAATTCAAAAGTTTCAAAACCAACCCCTGAGGCCCAACCCGTTTACAAGCTAGGTCCAATTAAGCCCAAAATAAGTTGAGTCTTATAAAGTGCTTATTATTGAAAACTTATAAAAGCAAAGTTGAAGATTAAGCTGGTGTGAATAACTTTAATAAAAGGAACTTGAGCTGAAAACCACAAATAAGCTCAAAAAGAGCTTATTAATAAGCTGCTATCAGTAAGAGGGGGTTTCCCTTTGGTTTGACTTAAAAGCTTGTAAAAAGCTCAAATTAAGCTCAATTTTCAAAACAAAAGAAGTTCTGAATAGCTAATGACTTGCTTAAACTAATTATGAAAAGAAATCTAGGCTAGAAACTCTGAAAGGCAATTGAAATTGACAAGAAAGGCAGCAAACTCAGGAATAAGACTTAAGAGCTCAAAATTAATTTAAGCTAAAAGACTCAATAAGCCAATTTAGAACTTAAGCTCTTGAAAACTACTTTACCTAGATATAAGCTAGGTAACTAAATCATAAAAACCTAACTATAAGCTAGAAATCAAAAATTAAAATCCTAAATCTTAAACCTACTGATTTTGGTCTTTTTGAGATTATTGTGACTTTTAAAAGCAAATTAAGACTAGCAAAATAAGCTGGAAATGGAAATTAAGCCCTATTCTATATTAAGCTGAGACTACTCAATATCCTACTTGAATTTTAAAGCCTAAAACCTATGTTTACCTAACTAAAAATGGAAACAAAAGTGACAGCAGGCACTGATTAAGTCCTGCTGATACACTTTGCACAAGCACAAACCAAATAGTGCAGGTTACCTAAAGGGTGAACCTGCACTAAGACACTCTTATTGAGTGTGTGTAAACACAAATCAAGAGATAACCAAGCCTGAGTGGCTTGGTTCAAGTTTTCATAAACAAAAACTAAGAGAGAAAAGTCCCCTGGTGCTGGTATTATGAAAATAAGCTCAAACTTTTGAGATTTTGAAAACTAACTTTTAAAAACTATTGTACTAATGTTTAAAAAATGATTTTAAAGCTGACCCAAGCAAAATCCACAACTTAACTTGACTTTTGATGGTCAAACTCAGCTTATGCCAAACACCCCTTAAGATTCATGACAGTTTTGAAAAAGCTTTTAAGATCAATTATACTTATTAAACCCTTGACATCAGATCATAAACAGCTTTTAACTAGCTTAATTAACATAAACTAACAACTGAATTAAGCTAGAATTAAAGGTCTAAGATTATGCTAACTAGTATTTTTGGGTTTTTTTAAGGTTTTTATGACAGAAATGAAAACATTAGATTTAATATTAGCTAACTAAAATCAGATGATTAAACTAGTCTAATAATCAATATTAAAGAGAAATAAGCACAAATAAGCTACTACTTTAAGCAATTAAGCAGATCTAAGTTATTAAGCAAATAAGACAATTATTTAAGCTAGATTTTAAGAAATTTAAAGAGAAACTTACTTAATCCTCTAGCTAAACAAGAGGACCCAATAAAGGGCAGCTACAAGCTCTCCTAGCTTATAAATAAGCTAGGAGTTAAGTCCTTGGAGATCCTTCCTTTTTAGATCTCCCTTCCAAAAGCTACAATCCATTAAGTCCAAGGTAAATAGGTATTTTAAAGCTGGTTTTAAGAGTAAAAGTATGATTAAGGTAGGTTAAGCTCTATCATGAGCTTATAGACTCATGAGAGCTGAATTTGAGCTTAAAAGAGCTTATTGAGACAGATTTTAGCTTATGAGTGAAAGAGATTAAGAACATTTAAAAGCAAACACTGAATTTATTTAACTAAAAGCTTTGATTACATTATATAAAAGAGGATTACAACTGATTAAAAAAAACGAATTACAATAAGCAAAATTCTATAAGCTACTCTAGGTGAAAAAGCTAGAAAAGAAGAGATGTTTGTGTGTGTGAGCTGAGGTCCTATTTATAGCACAATAGTGAAGCTTCTAGGCCCTTGAGTCTCTGCACGCTCCTCTTAATCTCATCCCTTCAATCTTTCCAATCATTGGATCTACATTTTGAGCCGTTGGATCACTAAATGACCTCACACGGATTGCCAAGCTGGCAATCCGTTTGAGGCTCACTTGTGTTTCTTTACTGAGTGTTTTAGCAAAAACCTACTTAAACTTGTGCTTTCTCCATTACTGACGTGGCTTTGATGCTTTGGTGAGATACTTAGAGCATGATTAGACATAATTGACCTTGCCCTTTGGTAATGAGCTTTTTAATTGACCAATGCACCCTTGGATTGGATTTTCCCTTTGGTTTACCACCAATGGTAACTAGCGAAGGAGATTATGAATAGTACCACAACCGAGTGGCGCCATTTTTTAAACTGTAAAAGGTGTAATTTAGTTTTACTTTGGCTTATTGACGAATTTAGCCCCTGCGCTCATTGTTTATCACATTTCTAGTGTAAAACTTTTTTTGAGAAATTGCAAGATTAGTCCCTGTGGTTTTAACAAAAGAGAAGTGGACTAGGTAATTAGGCTTTTGGATTGGGCTTTTGGTTTAAAGGGTATCCGGGTAAGGCCCATTTAGGCTTAGGGACCATTTGTGGACTTTTCTGAAACTTGGAGGACTAAAGTGGAATATTTTGGATTTTGTCCTTTGTGATTGACTTCTAATGACCAAAATTGACTAGAGGTTGACTTTTCTAGGCTTTGCTTCCGGCTTTTGTACACTCTTCCGTTCTCGTGTCCGTGCTTGCCCGTTTTTTACGATTTTCTTGTGATTTTTGATATATCCGTACCTGCACACACAAAACACAAATACAAGCATATTTTTTGCCATTTTTGGTTTGTTTTGGGTTTATTTAGGCTCTTTTAAGCATAAATGGATATGTGTATTTTACACTTATCATTGACCCGTTTTCACTTTCTAAACCAAACACCCCCTTAAATTTTAGAATTCACTTTTTAAAACTGTTTTAAAGAGTTTTAAGCAAGGGTTTTGAAAGCAAATGTCAACTAAGCAAAGTTAAGCATATATAAGCTAAAAACAACAGCAAATAAGCAAGATAAATAAGCAAGATAAGAATGAGCAGATTCAAGAACAAGAAAAGGCAGTTTTGACTTAAAACTTAAACAAGGGATATAATAAGCCAACAACAAAGACAATGAGCACTAAACAAACATGAATAATCACATTAAAGACAAATACGCCGCAAAAAAGCACATGATACCAAATGCATAGAAAAACGTTGCAAAAAATATAAAGATGACTTACAAAAGTCCAATGCTTAAGGCAGTTAAGAAATAAGCATTCCAAAAGCAACGAAAACCAAACCAAAATGCTTTCCCAAAGCACTAAAACCCATGCCATCCATGATACAGCAATGCTCCTAGCTTCTTCTTTCTTTTTTTTGTATTTTTGAGATTTTTTTTTTAGGTTTTTGAGTTTTTTTTTTGACAGAAAATATAAACAAGCTTTAAATAAGATCTTGATGATTCAAAAGCTTAAGTAGTAGCTTAAAAATAGTTTTTAAAAGCAATCTAAGATAAATGACAAGTAATTTAAAGAAAACCCATAAAAATTGATAAACTTAAAAAAATAAATCAAGTAGTTATAAATAGACAAAAATCTAAAAAAAAAGAATGAACAGAAACTTAAATTGCAGTATAGAAAATGGAACCATTTTTTATTGATAACCAGCATGTGACTTAAATAAAAAATTCTACCTATTCATAACTAAGCATTACAAAGTATTTATATGAAACCCAAATGCTTAGGCTGTGTTAGTTGTGTTTTCCGTTGTTAGGAGAAAGTCTGTCATCTTAGCCCTTGATAAAGCTTGGTTTTCCCACTCAAAATTCTCACAGCCTTTGATCACTTGATCCTCATTCCATGTCCAATAGTAAAACATGGGATTGCCAAGCGTCCTTGCAGCTTGTGTGGTTGGGAAGTTGGTGTGATGGTTTTGACTGGTATGGGGATAGAGAACGCGGAGAAAATGACAGTTGATGAGAGGGAGGTTTTTGGAGGGATGTCCAATAAGCATTTGTGGGATTGCCAACGTGTCCTTGTTGGTTTGTGGGTGTGAGGTGAGTAGGAAGGTGACATTTTTAGATAGAGGTGAACAGTAGTAGAGGAGGGGGGACAGGGAAGCGTGAATAGTGGAGTTTGGTGTGGGCAGGAAAATTTGTTATAACGAGAGTGTGGGGAAAGGTTTGTTGAGTTGGCAAAACAAGCCCTCCAAGGTGTACATGTTGATTGCAAATCCAGTCCATGTGGTATAATTAGTTTGGGAATGTGGCAGAAAAGCCCCCTCAAAGTTATATGGGGCTTTGCAAAGTTAGTCCAATGAGGACTAACGAGGGTTAAGGGATAAAGGGATAAAGGACTTAACAAGGTTAAGTTGCATTTGGGCTTTTTGTTTAACATTGGGCCGGTTTATGTTTTAAAAGGAAATTGGGCCTTTTAATCAAAATGGGCTTTTAAGTCTTCTAGTTATATACTAATGGGCTTTCCCGGCCCATTAGATGGGTGCGGGTGGGCCCATTAAGTATTCTTCATTTTCGGCATTGGTTTTGACTGTTGAATTTGTCGGGGTTGACTTTGAATTTGATTTGACTTTGGCTTTTCCACGCTTTTCCATTCCGTGCTTGGTTTTGTCCGTTTTGCTTTATTTTTCGTCCTTTTCTCGGATATCCGTTTCCTGCACAAAATAAGTGAAAACATACAAATACAATGTATTTTTGGTACGTTTTGGGTCATTTAAGTCCAATTTTAATGGTGAAAGGTATGTGTAATTAAACGCATACCAAAATCCCCCATACTAAGACATTGTCGTGTCCTCACGCAATGCTATGAAGTAAGCACTTAGAAAACTAAGAATCTCGATCCCCCTCGACTAATAACCTCGAAAAGTAGCTAAGTGTTCATCAAGGGGAAATAAAGAATCAAAAGCTTTGAAAAGCCCAGTTTTTACCATTTTTATTATTTATACTAACCAATGTTGCAAAAATCGGCCTAGGCGGCCATGTAATCGCCGATTAATCGCTACTCGGCCATACACCTTGGAAAATAAGGCAAATCGGGTGAAAAATCGGTTTGGTCAAAAATCGGTCAAATCGGACCAAAATAAGTCAAATCGACCTAATCGGTCAACGAAAGTCAAACATTTTTTTACAATGTGACTTTGAATTATTAACTGTTGACTTTTATTATCTATGCCTATGTTTTGAACAATATAACTTTGAACTCATTTAATTTTAGTGTATTTAAAGTGTTGTATCTATCTCATACAAGTAACTTTGAAATTTATATATAAAATTTGCGAAACTGATTAATCACTAATTAATCGCGCCTAGACCGATTACAGGCTACAGGGTGGTCGACCTCCCGGTTAGCGACTCACGATTTTTGCAACATTGGGAAGTCCACTGATGTACTTGTCAACCTTTTCGGTCTCATCAGCAAGAAATTTGGTGCACATCAAGGATAGTTCTTGGAAACGCTGAGTATGGGCTGCAACATCGTTTCCCCTGACCCTAAGATTCCACAGCTCAATTTCAAGTTTCTTGATTTCACCTTTTGGACAATATTTGTCCGTCAACTTCTTCTTCAGAGTTCCCTAAGTCATGGGTACATTGGATGGTCATCACATGACCATTATATCAGGTTAGTGCAGCACCTAGCAGAGTGCAGGTAGCGAACTTCACTTGATTGTCAACGGTACAACCGCTAATGTGAAATACTGATTCCATCTTTTTGAGCCATTGAGACAGGCCAACAATGCCTTCAGTTCCCTTGAAGTTCAAGGGTTGTCATTTCATGAAATCGGTGTAGGAACAAACACGTGCAGGTTGCACAGGCCTTCTGAGTCCTCCACCCGAATTGTGGTTTGCATCATCCTGAGTATGGGTAGAGTTTCTTTGGATTGCTCGATCGATCATAGCTTGAATGGATTCTAGAGTCATGGCGTCGTTTGTTCTTTGTCTTGTTACAGGCATGATTCTACTAATCATAAGAATACAATGTACGTGAGATATAGTCACAATATCGATTCAAATGGGTATGATAATAATAGCTACACCACAACACAATGGAGAATGAATAAATAACAAATGATGTCACTCATAACATAAAACATCAACATTTCATAACGTAATGTCGAATCATACATGATTTGTTTGAATACAAAATAACCACTAATGATCTAGTACATAAAATGAAAATACGGTCCTAGAGTCTATTAGCTGGGAGTTTCCCATAAAACTTAATAGACTATACAAGATAGCTATGAATGAAAAGTACAACTAACAGCTACTGTCGGTGTCCTCTACCGTATCAATCTGAGCTCTAGCCTCTAGTACATGGATACGCATCATCTGTCTGACTGCATCATCCTCAGCTCTCTGGCGCTGCCACTCCATACGACTCATGTGAGTCTCCAGTGTCTCAAGTCGCGCCAATAATGCCCTGTTCCGAGCCTCGGAACTAAGGTAAGCCTGACGTACCTCATGCAACTCTGTCTCGTAAGCAGTCCTCTGGCCTCTCACTACATCAATCTCAAGTCTAATGTCTCTGCGGTCAGTCCGAGCGTCAAGAAGCTCTGTATAGAAATCAACACTCTCTTGCCTGCGAACCTGTGCCTGGTAGCTAACCCTCAAGTTGACTTCCTCAATGGAAGTCATCATCCTATGCTCAGAAGCCTGTAAAGCTCTAACATAACCAACATCCTCTACTCTGTCAGCAGCTCTAGCAATAGTCCGGGCATCATGACCAGGACTACGAATCAAACCCTGTCCTGCCTCAACAGTATCAACAAAATCATACTGACCTCTAGGTGGTCTAGCAGCAGCAGCAGCAGAACTCTCTGCTACGTCACACCCAGGTGGGGGAGCAGTAAGTACAAATCTCCTCTGAGGTGGCATGTCCTCCTCGGGGATGTCATCTCTCATACGAATCATGGCTGCCCTATGACCTAGTGGTGCCTGGTCATAGGCAGGGCTGGTGGGTGGTATAGGTGCGGCAACATGCTCAGCAATGCGTGCCTCCATGGATGCTGACATAGGTGGCTCAAGTCTGACAGTCTTCCGTGCCCTACGGAGACGTGTCTGAGAAAAAGGGACCCTAGTCTGAGGTGATCTAGGTGTAGGTGCAGACTCATCAGTCTCAAATGCCTCTGTATCCCCAACTGAGGGAACAGGGTCAACAACAGGTACCGTAGAAGGGTTAGCCAGAGCTAGGTGCTCTTTCTCCTCCTCGTCCTTAGTGGGCTCCTCGTCCTCATCATCAGTATCATCATCATCGTCGTCATCATCGGAGGGCTCATCATCACCATCCTCTCCATCAGCAGGGTAGTCAGTATGGTCCTCCTCGGGATCCTCCTCCGGATCCTCATCGTCATCCTCAGGCTCATCTGGATAATCAATAGAATCCTCCTCCATCGACTCCGAGTCAGCAATGTGTCCAGGTGACTCAGCAGTCGGTGAAGCATCGTCAACATAAGGCTGATTCTCGACCTAAATGTCATCATCTGATGGTGCATGGTACTTTGGGTGCTCCGACTCTGGAAATGTGCTTCCGTCTCTGGAACGCGTTATACGGTACATGCTTGTCCAATATATGGATTAGGTACATAAAGCAAGGTGACACGTGGGGGCCTGCCCTTGTTGGGCAACCTCCTCGTAGGGGTCCATCTCTGGAAGCTCGCCGACATTCACAAGTGGAATGCCCTATGATAGTCCATTCGAATCAGAGGATATGGACGTATAGGTGACTGCAGACGATGCGTTATCTGATGACATGGCTAATCTGTAACCATAATATAAACTTGTATAAGTATATTATATAAGATAAACAGTAATATACGTACTGTAATATTAACACGTATATAACCTATGTAAGCACTTAGTATAATCAACTAATGCCTCTTAAAAATGACATGACATGTATAGCTGTATATTAGATGCAAACTAGATGCCAAACACTACCGTTTGACTTGAATGTCCTTTGAAAAAACTGTTGAATGACACAATGTTTTGAAAGCGGTTTTTTTTTTCATTTTTTTATTTTATTTTTATTATAATGTTTTTTTTTATTTATTAGTTATTTATCTTAGACCTAGTAAAAAACATTTGACCTTCGTTCTCATTTACCTCTGGCTTAGATACAATCTGTAACCAAAATGGGCCACAGCGGAATATGATGTTCCGGGGGTATTACTTCATAGATCAATAGCACAAGATATGAGAACGACCTCTAAAAGAGTCGTTTAAAAACTGATACATTGGATTTCATAAATGGTTTGTTACAAAAGCCCATAGGCTTAAATTGTTCAACTTGAAAAGTAAAGATTTCACAACATAACAATATCCCAAAATGTAATGCACGTAAATCTTTATAGTGATATGACTTCAAAAGACGACCATCCAATGTACCCATGACTTGCACCTTATTGACCTGAGAAAACATGTTTAAACTGTCAACAATAATGTTGGTGAATTTATAGGTTTATAAATTTAATGAAGCGGATAGCAAGATTTCCCTGTAATAAAGTAACGAATACAATATCACAAAAATGTATTACGATATGCACTAAGCTCATGACACTGAAGCTAAACAATGTATGTATATCAAATACATATAAATGATGGTGCCCAATGTAGATGTTCAACCCGTAACATCTATGAGTCCGAAATGGTATACGTTCGTCGTTTCCGGCCAACCGGTAAACTAGCAAGTGCTACTTGCCCGAACGGGGATGTTAATTCCCAAATAGATCTATTCATAACATTCGCGCTTACAATCCAGTAATTAACAGTTCATGATGATGGGCATAGTGGGTTATAGCTACTTAGGCAAACTCGTAATATTTGAATTTAAAATGTACTTGCATCCATTTTGTAAAACAAACATGATCTCATCCCTGAGATTTGATAAATGATTAAAAGTGTAAGATGGGGACTATAAACTCACATCAAGCAATGATAACGGAATAGCAAGGCAGTGGCATGAAAAATGATGCAATAGTCTTTATCCGCAACCTAAGTAAAAATAATACATATTTACTAAGCAGAAAATAATAGACTATATACTTGCAATCTCGCCCCTAGTGTGTGCTTGAGCTCCATTTAAAATGATGACGTTTGAAAATGAATTCTCATGTTAAATTGGTCAACTTTATTGGGTCAATGCGTTCAAATATAAACACGTAATTTATGATATTGGACTTTTTGGAAACTAGGTCACCGATACTCTAAAACATTAGTTTAGTTCGGCCCTTGGTTCGGTCCCTAAGTGTGTCAAATAAATCGGCTAAGTTGTGACAAAACTAAAACAAATGTGTTAGAGAAAAAGTTAAGTTTTATTTCTAAAATCCGTGTGACACACGTAGAGTTTTAGGATAAATTTTCAGATTCGTTACTTAACGAAAATGTCAACTAACAACAGGTTTAAGAACCTGACCAGGTCGTCTACAACTGTTGTTAATTAAGTCCTGTCCAAAAAGGTCGTTTATTGGGTCGAAATTAGGGCTAAAGGTGGGTGTGTCGCGGCTGGGTTTGCAAAACAGAAAAACAATGATTTTTGGATAAGCGTTTTAGCGCGCAACAGATTTTAATCTCAGTTCGCGACTTTGATACTCAACATTATGACGAGATAAAGGTACCGTTGTAAACTAGGCCAGGTGGATTATAATTCATCTTTTATAGGTTTAGTGTGTCGGGGTCGTTAACGGGATCAAAAATAGGTCGAATGGTAGGTGCATGCATAAGCAGTCATGACTGTTTGCACACAAGATGTTCGATGAATTGTCGACACCTGTGACGAACAGCCAACTTCATACGCAATTTGTGAGCAGGTTACTAAACGAAAAGGACTGTTTTATATTCCAAATTAAAGATGGCACTTCAGGCTTTATTTAACATTAATTGGTTCGTTATTTCATTTGGTAAAATCGTCACAATAATTCGAGAAAAACATCACGTTGGTTATTTTCAAAGCAGTGGAAAGAATGGCAGTTTCTGCCGCCTACTTTAAGACCTTCTAACTTCGTCAATACTTGACGAAATTTAGTGATTCCAGGGGCAAAACAATCCCTTACGCGTCCTTTATGAGTAATAATTAGGTTTCGATTTTATACTCAACTCCTAGTGGTCGAATAATGCACTCAAACCTACAGGGGTGGGCTGCGTTCTCTTGTTTAACGGGTTAAGCATATGTGTTTTCTTTCTAACCAACTAATGAGTACGAACTACAAACGGTTGATATATCTAAACCTATTACCCTCGCATAATCGGGGCCCATGTTTCATTAACCTCTTACAAGTTTTATGGGGTTTTCTTATAATTTCGACATATATCAGAAAATGACAAACGAGTTTTGTTTTTAAAGATTTTCAAGCACACACTAATGACATATAGTTTGCATATTAAAGATAAATAATAAGGAGTGATAGCTCACAAAACGCAGAGACGAACGCGAAAGAACTTGGCCCAAAGAGAGTGATGAACGCACGTAGTCTTTTACCCCACACGTATACAAAGACCAGACACCCAACAAGTGATTATTTGCAACTGTTTGTACCCCTTTTAACCACGAACCCACATGCACGTTTGCTGCCTTGATGTGGTCGATTAATAGGGAACGAAACCAAAGAAACCAGTTAGGGTTTCTTGGGATTTAGGGTTTGTTGTGATGGGTGATGTCGTGATGTTTCTTGTGTCGTATGGGTGCCGAAACTACCAAGGATTTTTAAGGACAAGAGGGCAATGGTGAAAGGAGTAGGGTTATGAACCTGATGGTTTGTATTCTTTGTGCTTTCTTTTCTTGAGTTTGCAAGAAGCAGGAAGTCCTCTTTTTATACTCAAATAGAAGTGCATGTAAAGTGCCCATCCTTGAGGTCACATTTTTGTGTTAACCCATTTATAGCAAAGGACTTTTGGGTTTATACATGGTCAAGGAATAGTGAAATAAAGGTGGTTACTGTTGGTGGGGCGTGGGAGGCAAAGACCAGGAAAACACAACCCAAGTTTATCATGTGACCTTGTAGAGTTTATAAAAGGAGCTAAGGGCTTTATCCAATAGGTATTAGGGTTATTTTAAGGTGGGATTTTTGTACATCTTTTCTAGTTAATAAGAGAACATTTTTTATTGGTGAAGTTGCATAGATGTACACGAGTTTTTATCTATCTTTTAGGGAGATATTTTAGTTTCTATATTAGGTTCATGGTTTAAGAACTTTTATCGTATGCATTAAAAAAACAATTATAAGACTTGATTTTTGTTTACCTATTAGAGATAAATGCTTATTTACGGTGAACGGATAGCATACACACGCTTATGGTTAGATAAGTCGTAGAGAAAATGTTACTAGAGTTTTTTTAGTTCAACGTAGTATTATACACGTTCTTAAAAGGTCTTGGTTAAATTTACTCATTAAAATTTAGCTAGACGAGTTAAGTAAGAAAAGTAAACATGTATAACCCTATAAATAAGAAATGATGGAATAATTGAAGTCGTGACATGACCTGAAAACACGGGGTGTTATATATATTATAGTCAAAACTCATGTATTTTTACTACCATCGCAATTAATGGTACGTCCGAAGAACGAAGAATTATCGAAGGAATTATTATGATCGTAAAGATTGTGAAACTACATCGAGTTTCGTAGTATAGTGTTAGCAAAAAAAAATTTAAAAAATCACAACAAAAAAGAGAAAGAAAGTTTGAAGATAATCGTTTCGCAGCTATCGAAGGAATTACACGAAGGATCGATTATTCGTTGATACAAATCGACGATTTAGAGTATTGTATAAAGTGGAAGATATCGCACTCAACCACCCGCCTTGTAAAGTATGTAAGTTTGGGATGATGGGAAGTTAACCGTTACGAGAATGCCAACTTAGGTTGTTGTTTTTGATCTATGATCAAGACGTTGTAAATAGTTGTGTCTTTATCATGGTAACGGTCGGGAAAAAGTGTCTAGCAACTTGTATTTTAGACTTAATCTATTTGTTTCGTAATTTTTATTTAACAACAATTTACTTCTCTTTCCTAATGACTAGCCGCTGGTTACGCGAATGAGGATTTGTACGAGCGCGCATGTCTATTCCGTCGTTACGGCCATGTATGCATGTCTCAGCTGCCTCGTTGGTTTACGACTTTTGGTCGAAAATTAAAGGTCCTACCTATATCATTCTTCATCCTAACTATTGGTTAAATTCAAATGAGGATATGATCGAACACACATATCTAGTCCGTCGTTCTACGGCCATGTATGTGTGCTTCAGCTGCCTTGTTGGAGTGGTACTTCTAGTAAAAGATTGTAGAATGATCAACCCTAAGCCTTATCATATAAACCCATATTTACCTTTATAAACTTGTTACTCCTTAGCTTTAGCGGTGGAGATGTGTATCCTTGCCAAGCTTATGATAGAATAGTCATCATGACCGAGCAATTAAGCGAATTATTTACATGTACTCACATGATTAGTTGAGTGATTTGAGTGTTTTCATCTTCCTCTTTCGTGAGGTGTTTGGTTGTGTACTTGTAATAGATCAAATAAATGTTTTAATGGAAAATATCCTTAGGGACACATTTTTATAATCTTCTAAAGGCTACTTGAGGACAAGTAGGATTCAAGTGAGGAGATATTTGATGACATCAAATAACGTCTATTTTATAGCATCATTCCTATCCATGTATTAACCCCTTTTGTTAATTATTACAAGAATTGTTAATAATCTGTTTATATTTTGAGAATTGCAGTAATTTAGGGTAACTTGGTGAATATTAGGCAAAAGGCGCGCATCTGGAGCTTACGAAGATATTTTGGAAGATTACTATTCCTGACAACCAATACGTTGTATCCATCAAGGAAGATACGGCGTATCCTTGCCTGCACTCACCAAAGACTACAAAGGAAACTTAATCAATATGCCGTATCAAGAGAAGACCAATATGCCATATTGGAGATATAGTATGTGAATATTCTGGAAGCTATCAAACGTGGTCCCTACTCAAGAAAACTCAAATACGGTGTATCCAAAATTTTTAACCTTGGATTACGTCGTATCGACACCTGACTCCTGACCTTATATATACAAACTCAAAGAAACGAGTTTTAAGGTGCTTAATCTATTCTTGATACCTAAAACACAAAAGTCAATTTTCAGAAGGGTAAAGATGAGAAGAAAGGTATGGCACGCATCCAATCCCATAGTGACAAGTGTAATTTCTTATACTTTTGAAATCGTTTAGTTTTTGGTATCATTTGTTAACTCGGTTAGTTTACCTTGGCTAAGCCATTACTCTTGTATTAATTATGATGTTTGAAGGCTAATACCTTTGGGTATTAGCCATTATTATGAAGATCTGAATGTTTGTTTTGTTTTATATCTCGTTATCTTAATTTATCGATGTATGCTTGTTTATGTTTATCAATATAATATTTACGGGCTTTTGTAGGAGACCTTCATTCAAAATGGCATGTGTACGGACTAAGTAATCTAGATGTCAGGATAGCTCTCCATATAGTAATTTATACATCTAGAATCATAGGATCACAAATATTGTCCTTCTAAATTCGTGCTAAGGATACGCTTCTGGCTTAACTAGTTAATCAGATATTGCCTTTGGTTTATTGAACATGTTGACTAGTAGGTGAATCTAGATAATTCAACAAATAATGTTCTGATTCCATTGGTAGGTCTAGACTAGTGGATATAGAGTATAAATTGCATTAAGGATCATGGGTAAAAGTCCTCTATGAGCTTGGGTTTTAACTAGATCAACATTGCTTTTAATGCCTAGATAGATTATAATCAGCAAATAAGGATGTTTTATGCTGATGCTTTAATTGTGACAGAATTAATGTGTCTAGGTCTTAAGATGAAGTACTGCCTAAGTCTAAGAATGATATGCCTCTTCGAGATAAGTAATCATTGTACTGAATAAACAAACCAACTTCTAATTGGATTAATGATGGCTAATATAGTTTTCTTCATAAGGCTCACCGCTCTTTATATTCTATTATTTGCCTCTTGGTGTTAAAGTGTCTTCAATTAATTATAGTCACCACCAAACCCGTGCCAGTCTCTCAGGCTGAAAACCCCCCTTTAACTGTTAGAATTAGGAGTAGAACTACCATAGGATTAGCATAGGTTTGACTTAGATTACATAACCAAAATATTAATAAATTGAGAGATTTAACCTCGCTTCAAGTGTTCGACACCCTACTTACCACGAATCTATCACCGACCGGGTACACTGCCTGTTAAAGTGTTTTTTTTTGTTAAGTCAGCAAAATATAAATTTAAAACTTGAATCATAAAAATATACACCACACAACGACACATCAATATTTTATATTTTTATAGAAAGCAAGTAAAATTTAGGTTTTGAGAGGTTTGGTTTTGGTTTTAGCTAATTAAACTAATTATAAATCTAAACCACATTAATGAAAACTATATGGTAAACGAACATATTTACTTAATCATGTACTACTCCTCAGTTTGCTTCTCCTAATCCTATTGCTTTGTCACACTTGTGATGATCTGTGTAAGTATTTCCTTAGTCATGAGCGAATTATACGAAAACGCCGTCTATGTAATATTTCGTTAAGGCAACGCACAGGTAAGGTAGTATGAAGACGATTACAAGGCCCCCTAGAGTACATTACATGCATTAAAACACTTAAGAGGGATCAACCATATTAGAGGTAAGGTAGTATGAAGATTGTTACCAATGGTATCCTTTCTACACACTCGCGTTTCCCTAGACGTCTATGCCAATTTAATAACTTATGGCTAGTTTTCAAAAGCCTAACGCGCACATCCATCACAAGAAGCAAAATTAAAAGGATCTACAAACTAAGTTCTTGCAATCATAAGTAAATACTATTGGATCTAGCCTAGCATATTATAAGGAAGCGAAGAACAAGAATCAATCAAACAACACATAGACATATTGAATAATAAAAGATAGAAGGCTTCACTTGATTAAAACATGTGTTTAAGGCTAATACAAGAGGGTTTTAACACCAAACGACCCAAACAACTGCTATAATCGACTTTTAATAATAGGGTTCGGTTCCCAAAAGTTACACACTTGAAACCCTAAAAACGAGTTTGTATATATAGGAAAACGGACGCGACAGCGTCGCGTTATAATCCTAACGTCGTCGCCCTGTCGAATATTCTAGGGCTTCTTTAAGTTGGTTGGATCCTGACGCCGTCGTAAGAATCCTGACGCCGTTCTTTATAAGCTCTGACTCCGTCACAAATGAATGTGACGTCGTCTCCACGCACTGTACGAGTTTTCTTCAAGAGATTTGGTGTAGAGTTGTAATCTTGTCCGTTTCTTCTCCAAATGAGCCCAAGTCACGTGTATTTCCTCCAAAAGCCATCCAAGTGCTAAAAACACAAAAATGAACGATTAAGTACATAATTTGGGCATATTTGCACGATTTAGGGGGTTAAATGACCCCGAAAAAGTGTATAAAATGACACCTCATCACTTAGTTTGACCAATAAGGGAGTAAAACTAGTTACGTGATTAGGAACAATGTAAATCCGGATTATGGTCAAATGAATACTTTCTGTTAGAAATCGAGAAAAGACTCGGTCACTACAAATATATAATAGAATAGCTCGTAGCATAGTATTTGGAAACTTACCAAGCTAACCGAGTCAACATAAGTCATCCTTATGTGTGATCGGCCCAAGCAAGGTATAAATACCCCTCTCCATACCTTGGAGAGGGTTGGTTGTTCATTTTGGTTCTTTCACATATTACATTTTCCTTTCACTTTCTCTCACTAAGTGATTTATCAACCCTACTTCTCTCTTAAAATTTTATTCTCGCTCATTGTAAGTGATTGATACATCTACAATGGTATCAGTCGCCATGGGGTGAACGGAGATTGGTTTGTTTATATCTTGTTTAGATCGTTGGTTTTTGTTATCTTTTGGTTTCATGTCTTAAAAATTCAAACCCGGATTTTTGTGTTTAAAAGTGTTAAAGTTTATATTTTTAAGCAAGATCTAGGCCTAAGATAACTAGTTGTGCAAGAAAAATCAAGGTAAAACGTCAAAAGGGTGTGTTTTTGGTAATTTTTGTTGGAAAAGTATGTTTTGTTTGCAGGAAGCGAAACATGTTTCGAAGGTAGCAAAATATGTCATGAAGCTAGCGAAATATGTATGTAAGCGAAATGTGTAAGTAAAATATGTATGTTAGCGAAATATGACAAGTTAACCTCAAGCGATTTATGTCATTTCTAGGAAACGAAACTCTGCTTAATTTTTCTGTGGTCAAGCGAAATATGTTCAATCAAAATATGTTACCAAGCGAAATATGTTAGCAAGCGAAATATGTTAGCAAGCGATTTATGACAGGTTGTTAGTTTAAGCGAAATACGTAGTTGTGTAAGACAAAACTCTGTCCAATTTTCATATTTCAAGCGAAACATTACATCGTCGTATTCTAAGTGAAACATTACATCAAGCGAAACATTACATTAATCAGCCAAAGATTTTAATTTTCTACGGTTTGTCTTACTTTGTAAAATCCCATGAAATATTTGGATTTCTCGGTTTTAGTAAAGATTTGTAAAATCCCGTGGAATATCAATCTTAATCACCAACAACAACTCTTAACACAATCCTCCTTTATCACTGTTCGATCAATCTTTAATCATTTCACTTTTCAATTAGAACAAGATGACTACTTTAGCAGAACACATCATTGTTGCTGGAGCTGAGAACCATCCTCTAATGCTTGAGAAATCAATGTATGATTCATGGGCAAGTCGTATATGTCTATTCATCAAAGGGAAGAAACATGGTAGGATGATGATTGATTCAATCGATAATGGTACATTAGTTTACCTAACTGTTGAAGAAAATGGCAGACAAGGACCTATGAAAATACTACTGAACTCACTGAAGCACAACATCTTCAAGATGATTGTGATGTTCAAGCAACCAATATCATTCTTCACGGTCTTCCACCCGATGTGTATGCACTTGTTAACCATCAAGAGGCTGCTAAGGATATTTGGGATAGAGTCAAGTTACTAATGAAAGGAACTGAATTATCATACCAAAAACGTGAATGCAGATTGTACAACTTGTTTGATAAGTTTGCTTATGTTCAGGGTGAAACACTGTATGAGTATTACTGGAGATTCTCTCTGCTGATCAATGACATGCATACTATTGGGATGAGAATGCAACAAGTTCAAGTCAATACCAAGTTTCTGATTGCTCTTCTATAGGAATAGAGCAAGTCTGTTACTGATGTGAAGTTAGCTAAAAGTTTGTATACCACCAACTATGATATGTTGTATGCATACCTTAGTCAATATGAATGACATGCTAATGAAGTTCGTATCACGTGTGAAAGATATCTACCGTCTCTGGCAATTGGCAGCCAATCTCTCATATCTTTATATTTCCCCCTATCTCAGTCTCCACAAACATTCTGGTTATGCTATGTATCACCTCCTCAACAATTCACACTAGTTTATGCAGCACCCATTCATCATCAACACCATCACACTCTAGTTAATCCACAACAACATTCAGTTTCTCGCTAACCACTTCTATCTCCATCAGTGTGACACAACACTCTCAAGCTGACTTTCCTTAATTGGACTCTAGTCTCACTGTTCCTACATTTTAGCAAGGAGAAGATCCGATTGAATGCATTAACAAAGCAATGGCATTCCTATCTACTATGGCATCAAGGTTTCCACCTTCAAACAATCAACTCAGAATGTCTTCTAATCCCAAGAATTAAGCAACCATTCAAGATGACAGAGTCATAGTTCAACAAGTTCAAGGAAGACAATCTTAGAGTTTTGCTGGCAATAGAAATAGAGGAATTGCTACAACTTCAAGGGGAAATTATGCAACTGGTCAACCAAGAGTTGTGAAGTGTTATAATTGTCAAGGAGAAGGGCATATGGCGAGTCACTGTACTCAACCAAAAAGCCTAAGGAATGCTACATGGTTTAAGGAGAAATTGATGTTAGCCGAATCTCAGGAAGACAGGGTCCAGATAATTAGATTAAGAGCTACTGCATTTTAGCAGGCCCTGGAATATCTGGACAAGCTCCAGTTGTTCAGCAGACAGTCTCTCAGAATTCAGCCTTCTAGACTGAAGACATGGATGCCTATGACTCAGATTGTGATGAATTATCCTCGACTAAAGTAATTCTGATGGCAAATATTTCAAGTTGTGATCTTGATGTTCTCTTTGAGGTTGTCCAAATTGTTTTGTAGTATTTAGACTCCGGCTGCTCAAAGCATATGACCAGCAATCACTCTCAAACTGATACTTCGTCAGTAAATTTTAGTGGTTACCGTCAGGATTTAGGAATGATCATAATTGTTAAGATAATGGGTTTATGGAGACTATTTAAAAGGGAATTTTTTACAATCTCTCGGGTTTATTATGTGGAAGGGTTAGGCCACAACTTATTCTTCGTGGTCAATTTTGTGATTCCGATCTTGAGGTAGCTTTTCGCAAACACACCTGTTTCATTCGTGATTTAGACGGTGTTGATCTACTCAAGAGATATAGGGGTTCAAATTTATACACTTTATCTATGGAAAATTTGTTGCTCTCCTCTCCTATATGTCTCTTGTCTAAGGCCTCAAAGACCAAGTCTTGGTTGTGGCATCAAAGATTATCTCATTTAAACTTCGACTATATCTCTTCTCTTGCCAAACATGGTCTAGTCCGAGGTCTTCCAAAACTAAAGTATTAGAAGGATCGTTTGTGCTCTGCATGTACTCTTGGTAAAAGCAAGAAACACTCCCACAAACCTAAAGCTGGAGACTCCATTCAAGAAAAACTCTATCTGCTACATATGGATCTTTGCGGGCTAATGAGGGTTCAAAGTATCAATGGGAGAAAATAAATACTGGTTATCGTTGATGATTTTTCTCGGTTTGACATGGGGAATGTTCTACGTTCAAAGGATGAAGTTACAGAGTTCGTAATTAAATTCCTAAAAATGATCCAAGTTCGTCTAAATGCAACAGTTCGTAACATCAGGACTGATAATGGCACCGAATTCGTTAATCAAACACTAAGGGCTTACTATGAAGAAGTAGGAATCTCACATCAAACATCAGTTGCTCACACTCCACAGTAGAATGGCGTTGTCGAAAGACGAAACCATACTATAGTGGAAGTTTCCTGAACCATGTTGATCTTTTCAAAGGCTCTGTTATTTCTTTGGGCAGAAGCAGTCGCGACAGCTTGCTATACACAAAACCAATCATTAAATCCAAAACGTCACAACAAAACACCGTATGAACTTCTTCATGATCGAAAACCTGACTTATCTTATCTCTATGTCTTTGGTGCTCTCTGCTATCCCACTAATAACAGTGAAGACCTTGGTAATTTGAAACTAAAAGCTGATATAGGAATCTTTGTTGGTTATGCTCCTGCAAAGAAAGAATTCTGAATCTACAACAAAAGGACCCGTTTAATCATTGAAACTATACATGTTGATTTTGATGAGTTTACAATAATGGCTTCTAAATAATTCAGTTCAAGACTCAGGCTTAAACTTTGACTCCTGGAACAATTAGTTCAGGACTCGTGCCAAACATTCCTTCTTCAACTCCGTATGTCCCACCAACAAAGAACGATTGGGAAATATTGTTTCAACCAATTTTTGATGAGTACCTTAATCCTCCACCATGTGTTGATCCTCAAGTTCCGGCAGTCATTGCACCTGGAACCTGTTGTTTCAACCGGTACCCTTCCTTTATACAATTGATCAAGAAAGCGACCATCTTCAAGTACCTCTCAAACTAAGGAACGTACCCCAGTTATTCCTCTTAGTGTTGAAGAAGCTAACCATGACATTGAAGTTGCACACATAGATAATAATCCCTTTGTTGAATTTCCAATTCCAGAACCTAGTTCTGAAGAATCCTCTACTCAGGTTGTTATTCTAAATCATGTGCATTCAATCAATCAACCACCTGAACACATCAACAAATGGACCAAAGATCACCCGATTGACAATGTTATTGGCGATCCTTCTTACCAGTTTCCACTCAACAACAATACATAAGATGAAGCTTATTTTGTTATTTCGATGCTTTCCTTTCTTCCGTTGAACCCAAGAGTTATAAAGACGCATTGACAGAATCCTACTGGATTAAAGCCATGCGAACTCAACGAGTTTAAACATCTTGAAGTTTGGGAGCTCATACCTCGTCCAGATTGTGTAATGATTATTACCTTGAAGTGGATCTACAAGGGGAAATTAGACGAGCTGGGAGGTGTATTGGAAAATAAGGCTCGTTTGGTAGTGAGAGGTTATCATTGGGAAGAGGCATAGAATTTGAGGAATCTTTTGCTCTAGTTGCTCGACTTGAGGCCATCCGTATCTTTATTTCATTCGCTGCTCATATGAACATGGTCGTCTACCAAATGGATGTGAAGACCGTGTTCTTGAATGGGCCTGCTGCTGTGAGATAGGTTATGATTAGCCAACCGGATGGGTTTGTAGATCCAGAGAATCCCAATCATGTATATAAGCTAAAGAAGGCTCTTTATGGGTTGAAACAAGCTCCACATGCTTGGCATGATTTGCTCTCATCATTTCTACTCTCCTAGAAGTTCACCAAAGGCACCGTCGATCCAACATTGTTTGTCAGACGTGAAGGCAAGGACATATTATTGGTACAAATTTATGTTGATGATATTATCTTTGCTTCCACTATACCTGATCTTTGTGAAAAGTTTTCAAAAATAATGTGTTTAAAATTTCCAGATGTCGATGATGGGCAAACTATCATTTTTCTTAGGACTACATATTTCTCAGAGTCCCAGAGGCATCTTTTCAAATCAATCCAAATATGCTCTGAATCGATTAAAATATTATGGTATGGAAACCTATGCACCTTAACAGATACTTAATGGTAGAGAATCTAAACTGGATGAAGATTCACAAGGAAAGCCGTTGGATCCTAGTCGTTATCGTGGAATGATTGGCTCCGCTTATGTATTCTCACAAGCCAGTAGGATCCTGTCCTTGTATTTGCTGTGTGCATGTGTGCCCGGTATCAGGCAAAGCCTACCAAAAAGCACTTACATGCGGTTAAGAGAATCTTTAGATACCTAAGAGGAACCATTAATATAGTTCTGTAGTATCTGAAGGATTCTTGCATTGCTATAATAGCTTTTGCAGATGCTGACAATGCAGGTTGCCAAGATACTAGAAAAAGTACGTCTGGAAGTATGCAGCTATTAGGTGATAGATTGGTGAGTTGGTCATCAAAGAATGTTAGATCTAGTTTATGTAAACTGATGGTCATTAATATTCTCAAACCTTGTATTAGTCTAGTTAATATTCCCAGGAATTCTTTAAGCTAATTGGGCCTAGTTACGAGCTTTAAAGCCCATTAGATATCAAGCCCGGCCTTGGAAGCCCACTTAAACCCAAGGCTGGCCCAAGTACATTACTATATAAAGCCCTATCCTCATGTGGAGAGGGTGTTGCTCATTTTACTTTCATTTTAATGTGTAGCCATTTTTCTTTGTTATTTTTTCTCTCTCATAACTCATCTCTCTCTCTAGTTTTCCTTTGAATTTTGTATGTACTTGTATGTGATTTGATAAGCTAACATGTGGTATCAAGAGCTCAAGGTTTCTAGTGTTTGTGGTTTGCTTATTCGAGCTTATTCAAGCTTATTTGGTACTAAATTCGTCCTTGTTTTCCTTGTTCTAAGCCACGGCTTATTTTCATTTTTGGTGTCTTGATTCATAAGTGTATTTAAGTACTAGCTTCCTAGCTTATGGTGTGCTTATATACGGCTTAATATGAATCAAACATAGTTCTCTTTGTCTTTCCTTTTTGCTCAAAAATCTTGGCAAAATCGCATAGATTATCCATAAGTCTCAAGGTTTTGTTGATTGAGTTGAAAAAGCCGTGTACTTTCTTTGTTAAATTATGTCCTAGATCATAATTTACTTCGATGCTTTTTGGTGTTATTGAGTTCTAGGTGGCGATTTGGTGTTTGAATGCACTTGTTGTTGTTTGTTTGCCGTTTCTAGAATTAGATCAAGAAGAGTACTTGCGTTGTCTTGTAGCCGGATTTGTTACAAGCAAACAAGTAAGTATAGTGGTTTGCTATTGTGGTCCTAAGCTTCGAAAATAACATTTTTGGTTGTAGCGGTTTGTCACTTTGCATAGAGGTTTGGCTGATTTGCGTAGCGGTTTGCAAAGGGTAGTGGCGGTTTGCTAAGGGTAGTGGCGGTTTTCTAGTTCAAATCCATAGCGCCACTTACCTTGTAGAGTATGTAAAGTTAATTGGATGATTGGGAAGTTGACCGTTACGGGAACGCCAACTTAGGTTGTTATTTTTTATTTATGATCAAGACGTTGAAAATAGTTCTGTTTTATTCATGGTAACGATCAGGAAATAAGTGTCTAGCAACTTGTATATTAAGTCTTAATCTATTTGTTTCTTGTTTTTATTTAACAACAATTTATTTCCCTCTCACCTAATCATTAATCATGGGTTTTATGCAAATGAGGATTTGATCAAGCGTGTATGTCTATTTCGTCGTTACGACCGTGTATACATGTCTCAGCTGCCTTGTTGGTTTATTACTATTGGTGAAAGTTAGAAGGTTCATACCCTATATTACTCTACTAGTCCTAATATTTAGGTTTTTCAAGGTGGGAATGAGCAATCACATGTGTCTATCCTGGCGTTCCAGGTGTGTATGTGTGGTCTTTTGCGCCCTCCTGGAATATTGGTATCGATGAATGGTTAGTTAGAGTAATCAACCGTAAGCCTTTCCATACAAAACCCATATTTACCTTTATAAACTTGTTACTCCTTAGCTTTAGCGGTAGAGATGTGTATTCTTACCAAGCTTATGACAGAATACTCGTCACGACCGAGCAATTGAGCGAGTTAGTTACATGTTACCACATAGATTAGTTGAGTGATTTGAGTGTTTTCATCTTCCTATTTCGTGAGGTGTTTGGTTGTGTACTTGTAATAGATCAAATAAATGCTTTAACAGAAAATATCCTTAGGGATACATTTTTATAAACTTCTAAAGGCTACTTGAGGACAAGTAGGATTCAAGTGGGGGGATATTTGATGACATCAAATAACGTCTATTTTATAGCATCATTTATCCCATGTAATTAACCCATTTTGTATAATTATTGCAAAGAATTGTTACTTAATCGTTTATATTTGAGAATTGCAGTAATTACGGAGTACTTGGTGAATATTAGCAAAAGGCGCGCATTCTGGAGCTTAAACGAAGATATTTTGAAGATTACTATTCTAAAGACCAATACGCCGTATCCATCAAGGAAGATACGGCGTATCCGTGCCTGCACTCACCAAAGACCACAAAGGAAACAAGATCAATACGCCGTATCCAGTGAAGACCAATACGCCGTATTGGAAATATAGTATGTGAATATTCTGGAAGATATCAAACGTGGTCCCTACTCCAAGAAACCCCAATACGCCGTATCCAATACCTTGGATACGCCGTATCGACACCGACTCCAGACCCTATAAATACAAAACTCAAAAATGAGTTTTTTAAATGTGCTATTTTCATATTCCGAAACCTTAAATCACAAAATTCAGATTTATCAGAGGAGACGAAAGAGCGAGAAAGTGTCTTGCAACGCATTCCAATCCATAGAAGACAACGTGTAATTTCTTATACTTTTGTAATCGTTTAGTTTTTGGTATCATTCGTTAACTCGGTTAGTTTACCTTGGCTAAAACAATTACTCTTGTATTAATTATGATGTTTGAAGGCTAATACCTTCAGGTATTAGCCATTATTATGAAGATCTGAATGTTTGGTTTTGTTTATATCTCGATTTCTTAATTTATCATTGTATGCTTGTTTATGTTTATCAATATACTTGTTTACGTGCTTTTGTATGCAACCTGTCATTCAACTGGATTTAGTGATACGGATCAAGTAATCTAAATGCCGGGATAGCTCTCCATATAGTAATTTATACATCGAATCATAGGATCACAAATATTGTCCTTCTAAAATCGTACTAAGGATATGCTTCTGGCTTAACTAGTTAACGAAAATTGCCTTTGGTTTATTGAACATGTTGACTAGTAGGTGAATCTAGATAATTCAACAAATAATGTTCTAATTCCATTGGATAGTTAGACAAGTGGACTACTAGAGTATAAATTGCCATTAAGTAGTAAGTGGGTAAAGTCTCTATGAGCTAGGGTTTAACAAGATCACCATTGCTTTAATCCCTAAGATAGATTATAATCAGCAAATAAGGATGCTTTATGCGGATGCTTTAATTGTGACAAAATTAATGTGTCTAGGTCTTAGGATGAAGTCTCGCCTAAGTCTAAGAATGATATGCCTCTTCGAGATAAGTAATCATTGCACTGAATAAACAAACCAACTTCTAATCGGATTAATGATGGCTAATACAGTTTTCTATTATAAGGCTCGACCGCTCTTTTATCTTCTGTTAATTTGCTTGCGTGGGTTAAAGTGTCTTTAATTGATTGTAGTCACCACCAAACTCGTGCCAGTCTCTCAGGCTGAAACCCCCATTTTACCTGTTAGAATTAGGATTAGAACTAACATAGGATTAGCATAGGTTTGACTTAGATTAGAATTAACTTAGATTAGATAACCAAAATATAAATAAATTAAGAGATTTAACCTCGCTTCAAGTGTTCGACACCCTACTTACCACGAATCTACCACCGACCGGGTACACTGCCCGTTAAAGTGTTGTTTTGGTTAAGTCGGCAAAATATAAATTTAAAACTTGAATCATAAAAATATACACCACACAACGACACATCAGTGGGTTGGGCAACATTTAAAAAAACGTTAATGAAGAGAAATGGATGGATCTGAATTGACGTGAAAGTTTTTTCAAATTGATCAAGATTAAAGTTAACTAAGTCTACATGTATACACCATTCTCAGGTATAAGTCAAATGTGGTATGCCATTATTTGATAACGAATGACGGGCCTAAGGACAAGATGAAGGAATTTGATAATAACGTTCATCAACGTCAATTTGATAATTTTCAGAGTAAACTGCAAAAATCATCCATGTGGTTTGTACTTTTTGGCACTAATCATCCCTAACCGATACTATTGGCAATAATCATCCCTGAGCGCTGAAATGTTCAGCAAAAATCATCCCTCACCACGAATTATGGAGGGTAATTATGTCATTTAAAACACACAGGGATGATTTTTGCCAAAATATGTTTAAACCAAAGGATGATTTTTGTAGTTTTACAAAAAAAACTAATATTCACAATTATAATTATTTTTTACTTTTTTTAATTAAATCATCACTTCATTATAATAATAGAATTTACAACAAATTAGAGGGGAGCAGAAATACTATCTGGGCTTTCACTCTTTTGCGTCAAAGACGATATTATTATTATTATTATTATTATTATTTATTTATTTAATTCTATTATATTTAATTGTAATTTACTTATTTTATTATTATTATTATTTATTTATTATAAATCACTTTATTAGAAATTTAAGGGATTTATAAAAAATTATTGGGAAGCCGAGATATTATCTAGGCCCCCACTCCTTGATGTGTGTGTTTATCGCCTTTGACACAAACCATGATGGTTGATTGATGCGGCACAACGTAAACGTGTGAAGGGGAAACAAAATCAGCCATCCTGGTTTGTGTCAAAGGCGGAAGCCCCAGTCAGATAAACACACACATCAAGGAGTGGCGGCTTAGATGATATCTCGGCTTCCTAATAATTTTTTGTAAAATAAAATAAGTAAATTACAAATAAATAATAATAATAATAATAATAATAATAATGAAGTGATGTTTATAAAAAAATAAAAATAATAATAATAATAATTGTAACATTAGTTTTTTTTAGTAAATTGCAAAAATCATCCTTGTGGTTTAAACATATGGAGGGTAATTATGTCATTTAAAACACACAAAGATGATTTTTGCCGAACGTTTCATCACTCGGGGATGATTAGTGTCAATAGTATCGGTTAGGGATGATTAGTGCCAAAAAGTACAAACCACAGGGATGATTTTTGCAGTTTATTCTAATTTTCAGGTAAAACACTAATGTGAGTTTTAATATAGTGTTCCCACAACTCTATACAGGTTTTAATAATGTTCCAGGTTCTGAAATATGAAATAGGCAGGAGTGCAAGCTTCAAGAACAAGAGACGGGCTCCCCTATGATGAATTCCATCAAGTAAGAGATATGTATGCATTGTACAAAAAGTTATTCAAAAACCAATAATTACCAAAACAAAAAAATGAATTCCATCGGGCGGGTTTTGCAACTAGTATATATATATATATTAAACCCGAAAACGCGAGACACACTGTCTCGCGTTTTCAGGTCGCGTTTTCCGAGACCATTTGGGCTGGGGATTACGGCTTGAGACACGAAAACGCCACTTCTGTTGTGGTTGTGACGTTTTCGTGTCGCGTTTTCGTGTCAAAAAATTTGCCCCATAACGTGAGCTCTTAGCGACAATTTTGACTTATAGTGACACCTTATGAGCTACATTGACACATGTTCACGTTATGACTTTTAGCACTTTTTATAACATTTTTCTTGATGTGCCATTAACCATTTTGAAATGTCTTGCACTTCTAGGTAAAATGGAAGAAATATTTGGCTAGATAAAACGGAAATGAATGTTAAGTTAGGCATAAAAGTTGATTGAGACATGTACTTAACATCCATCCAACAAAATTAGTGGATGTATGCATGGGAGAGGCACAAACGATATATACTCTAATTTGGTGGCAATACTGTGCATGGGGGACATGTGTCTTTTGGAGAACACATGCATCAAAAGATTCCTTTACTTCAAAGTAGTAGATCACCGAATCAAATAAAGTCCAACAATAATACATGCATGACGATGACAAGTTGCATGTGGATAGAAAGAGGTGGGTTTCAAACGGGATGATTGGTCTAATCTTCGAATTTGATAATCAAAACTCGGTTCGATTCTTACTGGGAATCTTATTGACATGCATTGTTGGAGTATGGATGTGTTATGCTCCCTAGCAATATTCTTCAGAACTTTCTTCCGGATAATGATTTTTTACATCATTAGCCATAAAGTAAACTCCAAAATACATCTTTGTACGTTGCTCATTTTCACACCATACATTCATGATTCATGTCATAAAAATTAAGATATTGTACATTTCTCCGTTAATAAACGTTAGACATTATACATCCCTATAAACGAACGGTGTAAAAACAATCTCCATTATCTACTAAAGAGGTTCTAGAGGGATGTTTTCGTCTTTCTCCTTGTAAATGGATGTATTTTGAACAAAGACTTTAGTCACTCTATAATAGCTACTAGTTATAATACCCTTACACGCACAGGGTTTTAACATAAAAATTTAGTACGTATTGTAATATATTATATTATAAGTTTTAACTAACGTAACATTCACAATAGTTTTGGTAGTAATCATAATGCAAGCCGAATAGTTTGTTCTCCTTGCTATATATTGGAAAAAAAAGTTTAAAAAATTTACCTTTTTTTCTTCAGTTTGTTGTCTTTAATTTTTGACACATATGTTTTTTATGCTTTTAATTAATTTTAGCATATGCAAACGTTTTTTTTTTCTAAATTATATCCAAATTAAGAAATATTTAAGAGTTTTAATTAAAGATATATTTTTAAAGTTTAATAATAATTTAAATATTACCAAATAAAAAAATTTGTTACTTTCTAAAATATGTAAGTCTTCATTTAAGATTTTACTTTATTATATAAAAGATTAGAAGGCACTTTACAACCATTTGTTTTTCTCCCCTTTTTTTGGATGCCTTATACTTGTTATTTGGATATTGCATGTTGTATCACTTAACTACCTCTATGCTCTAGAGACATATAAGGTTCGAATATAAGGCTTTTAACTTAAGAGACACGTTGTATCTATACTTATACTTTTTGTTTTTCCCTTTCACTTAACCAAGTCCCACTTGTAATCTAGTTGACCTTGTGGTTCCTTAGTTACTTTAAATGAAAAAAGTGTGGATCTAACCCAAAGAAAGAATTATGGTTTAATGGCATGTAATAGCAACATATTTTTTCATTTGTTCCCTTATCAGATACGAACCCAAAAAAATACTACAATGCCCATCCAACTTTGTTTGTTTTGTATAGATATTAGCAAATTGACCATTTTTACCTACAAAATCCACGTCACGTAACAGATGTACATTTGTCACGTGACGTGAATTTTGTAGGTAAAAATGGTCAATTTATTGATATCTACACAAAACATAGAAAGTTGGATGGGTATTATGGTACTTTTTTGGGTTCGTATATGATAAAGGAACAAATAGGAAAGTACGTTGCTATTACATGTCATTAACCCTTTAAAGTTTTTTTTTTAAATCCACGTATGCTTTTTACCGGTGTAACCGGTTGCCTGTATGGCCACGTAAGCAAACGTACGATAATGAAACAAATTCTGAAAGTTGGATGGATATTTTGGTACTTGTTGGTTCGTATATGATAATGAAACAAATAAAAAAATACGTTGCTATTACATGTCATTAACCCAAGAATTATATCACAAGTAGAATAGCTACAAATGGAATGCATTTTTTTTAACAGCACTTTATTAAAAAACTAGCAAGAAGCTAGAAAAATTACAAAGTTATAAGATGAGGATTTTTTAGCCAATCAACCCAACTAAACGACACATTACATCTAAACCGACTCCAATAAAAAGAATACGACACAACATCATCAAAAATATCCGCCTTAGAAGGAGAAACCACACCAAAGACACACTTATTACGATAAGCCCAAATTAGCCACCACAACCCAAAACACACCCCTTCTAACAACCTTTTATGCTTGATAGGAATCCGAAGATTTACGATCCAAGAAACCCATTCATCGAACGTATGCACTTCCATGAAATCCACCTCCCACCAACGGCAAATCTTGCGAAAATTATCTTTCGCAACAAGGCAATCAAAAAATAAATGACTTGACGATTCCGTGACGCTACCACAAACGGGACAAAGAATAGACGGAATATCTATACCTCTCCGGGATATATTAAGACGGGTAGGCAAACAATCCATTCTCACCTTCCACGCATGAATGTTAACCTTGATTGGCACCGCTTTTATCCATCGAGTTTGAGTAGACACTTCCGGAAACCTGTTATCATCAATAACCTTTCTAGCCGAAGCTACCGAGAACTCACCCGAACCATCAAGCGTCCAATACCACCTATCAGGCGTGACACCAAGAACAACACCTTCCACGTAAGTCGTCAAATCCGTCAACTGATCTTGTTCCACTCCGCTTCTAGGAGCACGACGAAAAGACCAGGTCAAGTTCTCCTGTGACAGTTTAGAAGCCACATCGACAGTCTTCTTCACTTCCAGCGCATAAAGCCTAGGATATCTTTGTTTCAAAACCATGTCTCCATGCCATAAATCCTCCCAAAAATAAGTATCCGCACCATTGCCAAGCTTTTTCTGCATAAAATTATTTAAGTGTATACCTTTTATCTTCAATGTTTCCACCTCCTGGAGAATGCTTCGCCAAATGGACTTGTAACCAACCTTGAATCCGCTACCATTTTTCCCATCTTCGCCATGAATAGCTTTAATAACCCTAGTCCACAACAAGTTCTTTTGAGTTGTAAACCGCCAAACCCATTTACACATAAGAGCTCTATTAAGCATATATAAACTAGAAACACCAAGGCCACCTTTCTCTTTAGAACACAAAATCTTACTCCATTTCACCCATATCGATTTTTTACTATTTAAATCGACACCACTAAAAAACTGACTTCGAATTGATTCCATGCGTTGAAGGACTTTCATTGGCACCTTGAATATAGACATATGATAAATAGGAATGGATCCTAGAACCGCCTTGAGAAGGGTTAAACGACCTCCTATTGATAATATTTTCATCTTCCATTTTGAAAGACGATCTACCATTTTATCCACAATCTCATCCCAAGATTTAATCCGAGACATATTTCTCCCAACTTTTATAACATACACTTTTCTACTTCTTTCATTTTTCTCTAAAAAAATAAATCCAAGCAAAAATTGAATTTCCGGTATGCTAAACGACCCAAACAATCAAATTTCGGGCTCGTCTTCGAATCCGACCAACAATCCGGGCTCCTCCACTCAACTTCCATACAACCAAATGTCTTACTATCCCAACTTCCAAAACCCATTTGCTAATGCCGAATAACAAAGGCTTTTTAACCAATTCAAAATGCAAATGCAATATAACCAATGTTTGCAACAACCACAACAACAACCAAATCAACCCACCGCTTCCCAACCACAATCCGACCAACAATCCTCCCACCTAATTGACGAATCCGAAGACGAGGCGGTCCCGACCCCGACGTCGAAAAATCAAAAGGAGGTCGTTTGAAGAAAATGGCGAAGAAAAACAAATGAAAGGAAACGCAAGCCGAAACGAAAATTAAGTCCGACAACACTACATTTTATGGTGCCAAAGGATACCTGCCAAAATGTGATGCCAAATGATTTTTGGTGCCATAGAGGTTTTTGCTGACGTGGCACCACTTTTTGGCACTTTTTGCCAACGGCATCACGGTACCCAGCTCTTAATGATTTTTTTGTATTATAAAACTGCGAAATAAAAAATACGAAACAGAAAACATGAAGTTTGATAGGCCATAAGTAATAGAACGTGAAAAATATGAAGCAGAAAACCATAAAAGATTGTCTTGTCATGTTAATAAAGTGAGTAAAACTATCAGAGAAAATACGAAACATAAACTATAATTTTTTCAAGTCAAATAGTAAAATGCAAAAACTACATAATAGAAAAACATATTAAATTATCTTGTCTTGTCAAAAAAGCATTATATTAGAAAAGATATTACTTGTAATAAAATGGTAAAATGTGTCGATAGTACCACCCTAAAAATAAACTTGATCATAAATGTTAGTACAAAATAAGTGTAGGGTTTAGAATATGACTCAAATTATATGTCGGGTCGAGTTCTCGAATGATTTGAGCATTAGATCTTGTACTAGAGCAAGAGAAGTGATGATTTCCTGCACAATCAAATAAACCGTTAGTCTTGCCGTTGGGACGGACCCCACGGTTAGACTCCGGCGTGAAAGTAAGTAAACATGTAGAGAGAAAGTATGTGTATGTAGAGTGAGAAAATCGTACTTTTCATTGTGTCAGAAAGTCCCTTTTTATAAGCGAACAAAATATTAGGGTTTCTCAATATTTCGTTTGTTTAGTTAATGGCCAGAATGGGTCTCTTGTCGAGTAAGGTTTCGTAATAACCGCGTGTACGGACGCGTGTGCTTTCCGTGGACGGAAATATCTTATAGTTAGGTCCGCGTCCGTTTTGCTGTGTCCGGGTCGTGACCAATGCAGGATTGGGTTTAGTTTCGGCCCATGACTGCTAAGTTAGGCCCAGAAGCTCAAATGATAGTGTGGTCCAAGCCCGAAAGGTTGGTATGCCTACTATACGTCATCAATAAATAACTTGTGAGAATGTTTAATTTGTCACTAGAATGCTGTAGTAAATTTAATAGTTAATATCTTTAAATTAAATAAAGGGTAAAAGCCATAGAATACCAACCTACTTTCTGAAACTTACCACAATGAACCATTTACTTTTTTATTACCGATATGACCAATGTACTTTCAAATTATTTTTCAACTTGAACAAAACGTTTGTACCGTTAGTTATTATGTGACAACGTTAGTCAATTTAGCTAACGATCGTTTGAGAAAGTTTCAAAAATCATCGGGTGCCCGGGGGTTTTTAATATATTTGTCTTTTTTCGAAAAAAAAAATTTCGAAATTTTTAAAAAAAATTATGAAATTTTTTTTTTTTCAAAATTTTTGGAGAAAAAATTTCGGAAAATTTTGCAGAATTTTTTTCGGAAAATATATATTTTTTTTCGAACATTGTTTTTGAAAAATTTTTTGAAATTATTTTTATTTTTTTTCGAAAAACTCGAGCGCGTCGAGAGAGAGCGAAATTTTTATAAAAAATTTGAAATTTTTAGAAGCGCGGAGCGAGAGGGATTGGAAATTTTTTTTTTTTTTTTTTGTTTTGTTTCGAAACTTTTTTGAAAAATTTCGAAATTTTTTGCAAATTTTTTCAAAATTATTATATTTTTTTCGAAATTTTTTTGAAAAATTTTTGAAAAAATTTTTTTTTTCGAAGCGCCGCGAGCGAGAGAGAGCTGCCGATTTTATAAAAAATTTTGAAAATTTTTTTTATTCGAAATTTTTAATAAATTTCGAAAAATTTTTTGGCAAATTTTTATAAAAAAGAATTTTTACCAATTTTTTTTTATCTAAATTTCTTTTTTCCGTAAATTTTTTAATTGTATTAAATTTTTTTTTCGAATTTTATATTATAAAAATTTTCTCGATAGTTTTTGATAAAAAATTGTGTAAAAATTTTCGAAAAAAAAAAATATATTTACGAAAAAAAACCACACACACACACACACACACACACTACCACATTTTTATAAAAAATATCGGGAAAATTTTATAATAAAAATCGAAAAAAAAAAATTTATACACATAAAAAATTTACAAAAAAAGAAGTTTAAAGAAAAAATTTTTTGAGAAAATTTTTTTCAAAAAAAATGTTTCGAAAAAAAATATATAATTTCGAAAAAAATTTGCAAAATTTTCGAAATAATTTTTCAAAGGATTTCGAAAAAAAAAAAAATTTCAAATGATTTTTAGAAAATAATTTCGAAATTTGTTTTTCGAACAAAAGAAAAAGTAATTTTAAAAACCACAGGGACGAATTTTGAAACTGTCCGTTCAAACGATCGTTAGCTAAATTGACTGGGAGAGCGTGTGGAGCGCGCTATAATTCTCTCTCTCTCTCTAGTAAAAACGTTTTGTTCAAGTTGAAAAATAATTTGAAACTACATTGGTCATACGGTAGATAAAAAAGTAATGGTTCATTTGGTTAAAGTTTCAGAAAGTAGGTTGGTATTCCTAGGCTTACACACACACACACACACACACCACAATCAATGGTATAACACACACACACACACACACAGCCGCGAAGAGAGCGAGCGAGAGCGAGCGCCAACTACTTTTCCATTTGTTCCGTAATGACCAACTTATTTTTTTTGTACAACATTACACCTAACCGAACTTTGAGAGAGTGAGAGAGAGTGAGTGCGAGCGCGAGTGTACCCATATGACCACGCTGAATTTTTCCACGTCATTAATTTAATGTTTTTTCAAATGTCTAATACACTCCACCTTGCCTTAGGGTAAGATGCATTTATTACCAACCTACTTTCTCATTTGTACCGTAATGACCAACTTACTTTTTTTTCGTACTCATTACACCCACGTACATTCAAATATTGTTCGACATCATCAATATGACCATAAAATAACTATAAAATGACTATGCTACCCTTGTCTTCTTTAACACATTTACAATCATTATTTTTTTAAATCTTAATTTTTAAAAAAAATACTTTAACAAGTACTTTAACAAAAAATAATTTTTTTAAAGTAATTTTTTTAAATCATAATTTTTTAAAAGTACGAATTTTTAAAAAAATTATTTTTAAAAAAATTTCGTACTTTGACAAGTAGTTATTCTTTTTTAAAATTTCGTACTTTATAAAATCTTAATTTTTTTAAATTAATTTAATTTTTTCGTACTTATTAAATTTAACAAAAAAAATATATTTAAAGTTAAGAAAAAATAAAAAAGTTAAAACTTTTTTACTTTTTACTTCGAATTTTTTTTACTTTTTTATTTTTTTCTTAACTTTTAAAAAAATCTAATTTTTTTCGTAGAAAAAAATTAACTTTTCTTTTGAAAAAAAAATAAAATTTTAAAAAGTACGAAAAAAAATAAATTTTTAAAAAAAAATTAAGATTTTAAAAAGTGCGAATTTTTTTAAAAAATTTTTGTAAAAATTTTTAAAATTTTTTACTAAAAATAACGTTAAAATTTTTTTAATAATTTTTTTGGTAAAAAAATTTAAATTTGTTAAATTACTTGTTTAAGTACTTTTTAAAAAATTAAGATTTAAAAAAATTATGATTGTAAATATGTTAAAAAAAAACTATGGGTGAGATCTAGTCAATTAAACTTTGCACTTAGGACGACTACGAACCCGTTAATGATTATTTTATATTTTACATCGTTGTAACTGGGGCTATATATATAATAGTATATGTATGTCATTAGATCAGAAGTTAGTGTTCATGCTTTGTTTTTCAATAGTTCAAATGTATAGGACAAATTTATGACCTGGATTTGAAAATGTGTGCGAGAAAGGTTGGTTTTCCGGAAAAACCAAATGTTTGAACTTAAAGTCTACTCATTTTTGATTGAAGTGGATGTAGGAAGACACTCTGTGAAGATAAGGGTAATATAAGTCATTTTATGGTAATATTTTGGTAGATATCCGAACAAAATTTGAATGTACGTTGGTTTACTGAGTAACGTAAAAGAAGTAAGTTGGATCATTACGGAAACAAATGATAAAGTATGTTGGTAATAAATGACCTTTACCCTAAAATATTTTTGCCAGCGTGGAACGTATATGCCAGCGTGTCAGTAACAAGTTGTGATATTGGTGATGTCAAACAAAATTTGAAAGTAAATTTGGTGTAAGGATGTGAGCGCAACAAAAAAGTATGTTGGTCAATACTGTACTAATGGAAAATAAGTTGGTAGCGATACAACCGGCCTTTACCCTATTTAAATTGTTTGACCGCTTATTTAGTTCATTAATTTCAATATAGCCGTTCGAGATTTCTTTTTATTTTATCTAGTTGTTCAGTTTGTTGTCAAAGCATATGGCAATTAATTTGGCAGACAACTTTAAACAGCATTGACACGTCGTTTAATACCTTAGATATATTTTAATAGACGATATAGAAACATTTGTAGACGATCATTTTTGTTAGTATATCTTGTAACGTATATCTTTAAACAATTTAAAAGGAATTTGATAGCATACAAGGTGAACTATAAGCAAACATACTATTGTAGTTAGAAGAGCATAATGTGCACTGACTCAAGCTAAATTGTTATTTCACTTTTCACTTCTCTTACTTACACACTCAAAAACATCCTTCCGGTACCTTAAGCCAAAATCTCACGTTTAAAATCCAATATTTTATTCTTTTTTTCAAACCAATTAATTTTTCATTAGTTATAATAAAAATACGAATTTGATAAAACTAAAAATAAAATTAAAAAAATACATTACATAAACTATAGCCAATTTAAACAAACTTTTAAATGTTTAAAGGTATAAATTAAAATTTTATAGACGTAAAAGGTATAAAACAAAAGAAAAAAAAGACTATTGTCTTCTTCACAACTCAGACACACACACACTAACAACACAAACGTATTTCTAATAGATTGAAAAAAATCGTTTTGGCGCAAGCCAAATTCTTGGCGTTCGGTATGACGAGGATGGCCACCGGTGCAGTGGCGCTAGTTGGCGCAATGGCCATGTCGACTTGGCGAGAGTGACAAGTAACTACACCCATGCTCTTACTACTTAGTATACAATCTAAAAGTACGAATGTGATGATTAAAGGTATTTCAACTACTAGCTTTAAAGGTTACGTGCATACAACAAACGCATTCATAATGTCTTAGAAGACAAGACCATTGTTCCACTAAACCTACTCACTTCCACTTATATGCTTGCTCGTACTTTGTTTTAAATTTCATACCAAATTATATTTTTGTCTTCAGAAAAATGAATATGAGGTTGTGAATTGTCATTTAAAAGCATACCCATGTTGATTAAAGTCCCCGAAAAGTAAGAACATAGAAATCTAAAGACCAAAATCGTGTCTAGGGGTGAGCATATCGGACCGTCAACCGGATCCGGACGGAAAGACCGGGTGAACCGATACCGAACCGGAAACCGGGGACTAGGATCGAGATATTTCGGTCCTCGGTCCAGTCCGGTCTTAGCCGGTCCGGTCCGGTCTTGGACATATGCTCACCCTATCGTGTTCACTTCTATCTGTTTGGGGAATCTGTACCTAAACCCAAAATCACGTTTGGCAAAAAGCTATGAGAGTGAGCTGTGTTTTGACCCTATGAAACGCAATATAAATCTAGAATTTTTTTTTCCTTTACTTTTTACACAAACACTAATTTGGATTAAATGCGTTTCAAAAACTCAATAATCAAATAATCTGATTTAAAACGCAATGCTAAGCACCCTCTTAATAACCGCTTTAACCTTCTTTATTTTAGGTAAAGGGTTACCTCGGTAAACGTATTAATCACAAGAAACGTTTAAGTATAATGAAATGTGGCTGAAGTACCCCCATTAACCTCAAG
Organism: Tanacetum coccineum; assembly: GCA_026074375.1. Lineage (NCBI taxonomy): Eukaryota > Viridiplantae > Streptophyta > Magnoliopsida > Asterales > Asteraceae > Tanacetum > Tanacetum coccineum. Next base: position 83,608 of record BQNB010002637.1, on the reverse strand, counting down.
CAAGAGCTTGAAACTACCACTGGAGCACAAGTGACATGCCTCCATGTGCACAAGAGACGTTAAGTTACTTAAGTATGAGTTAGGACTGAGCTGATATATTACGAGTACTATTTAGATAAGACATACTTTAGTGGAGAATAAACCATACACAAAGTGAATAAGCACTGTGAACCAAAAGTCATATTAGTAGCTTATGTCCATCTCATACACCAAACTACGACCACAACTTGTGAGGTGAAAAGTATAACTTTTTGGGAGGAATGTTGCTTTTTTCACATTCGTCTCAAAGACAAGAGGAATTTTTCCATTGGCGAAAGTGATCCAAGTTTTTATGCTTTAACACTGTGTTCTTGAATATAGCTTAAAGAAAAAAGTAAAGAAAAATGATGTGAAACATTAAAGGTTAGTGTTCTCGAATAGCATTTTAGAAGGAATATAAAAAGAAAATGTTTGAAAAAGAGGGTGGTTTAGTTGATTTTGAAGTAAAATATTTTCTCTCAAAATTGGTCCAAATGTGTTTACTTTAGTTTCAACTTCTTTACTTTTCGTTAATGAAAAAAACTCGAGAACACAATAAATGTTTTCGCTAAGAGCGTCTCTAATACAATAATGATTATTCAGCCTTTTCCTTCAATGGTTCAATAGTAAAACATACACACCCAACAACACGTTTTTTTTATATTAAACGAAAAAAATCAGATTTTGGGGGAGAATATGTTGCACACGACAACGGTCTTCCCTGCGATTAAAATTGGTTTCGGTATTCGACGACCGACTAACCACTACGGAGGCGACCGACGGCGACCGAGTCGGTCGTCCGGCCCGTAGTGGGCAGCCTCATAAATTGTTTTAAAAAAATTCACAAACACGTGCGAAAGAAATATAATAATAAGTGTGACATAAGAAATAGAAAACATAATACAATCTGATAGATGCAACTCTTTCGTTAAATATTTTTGTGAGAGTTTTTTTGAAACTTTTTTTATAAACCTAACTTTAAATTATTTATATGTGTCTGGTCGTATCTTATAGGGTGAGCATTGTGTGATTTGGTGCGAGTTTTGAGTAAAACCGAACCACAACTACACTTGCGGTTACTGTAAAAATAAAAATTGAATCGCACCACATTCTGTGGTTTTGATTTTGCGGGTTTTGCCGCAGCGCACCATCAGTTATGAATTATATAGTTAATGTGGGGTTTTACGGGTAAAACCGCACTGCATTTTGCGGTTTTTCTTTTTTCTTAAAACCAATCCACCCGTCTTTGTTGTGATGTGGTTTTTGTGATTCGATTTTTTGCCGTAGAACAAAACTCAAACTTATTTATTATTTCATAATTTTAAAAATCATTCGCAAATATTTGCCAATTATTTGAAACGTACATACGGTGAATTAATCAACATTTCACCCTCAAATTCTTTATTAGATAATTACTGTACAACTTAATGAAGTTATACTTTTTATTAAATCATCCCTGTGGTTTCTCAAAACTGTCTCACGTCCCTCGTTAATAATTTGCCCAAAACACATCCCTCCGTCAATGTTTTAAATTTCGTATTTTTTTAAAAAGTGCGAAATTTTTTACAAAACTTTTTAAAAAAAATTTGTACTTTTTAAAAACTAAGATTTTAAAAAATACGAAATTTTTAATTTTTTTTTACAAAACTAAGATTTTAAAAAGTACGAATTTTTTTTTTAAGTTTTGTAAAAAAAATTTAAATTTTTTCACGAATAATAACGTAAAAAATTAAATTTTTTAAACTTTAAAAAGTACGAAAAAAATTTTAAATTTTTTTCAAAAAATTAAGATTTTAAAAAGTGCGAATTTTTTTAAAAAAATCTTAAATATTTTTACGAATAATAATGTAAAAAATTAAAAATTTTAAACAAAATTTAAAAACAAACAAAAACTAAAAAAAAATTAAAACAAAGGTTCACGATACATCCCTGTGGCAGCAAAAAGACAACAATACCCTCCTTTTAGACCCTCGTTAATACTTAACGGAAAAAAATTTGCACCGTTAGTCCTCAGGGATGTACCGTGCCTCAAAAAAATTTGCACCGTTAGTCCAAGGGATGTATTGTGCCTCAAAACATTGACAATTTTTTAAGAAACCACAAGGATGATTTTTGCACTTCCCTCTTGCTTATTAACTTTAGCCTCTAACTGAAGTTTTGTTTTTTCATGCTAGTCTTATCTATATCTATACTACTGTATAAAGCATTTATAATGTGAGACTCATTAAAAATTAAGATAAGGATGTGCAATCTTGACCATCCATCTCATTTTTGGGAATCACATCATAAAGTGACATGTGTCACCTTTTGATTAAAAAATCACATTTATTTTCAAATTGAAATATCTTTTTATCTATTTAATTTTATTTTGATCTAATTTCATCATATTTTTTAAAATTTTTTGCTCTTTAATTAACATATATTTGATATTTTTTCTATTTTTTTTTTTTACATTTAATCGGGTTTTATTTTATTGTTGATTTTATTTTTTTACAACTTTAATCTTAATTAAATATAAACTTGATACGTTTTTTTAAAACTATATACTTTCGAAGAGAATGTGTTGTCTTTTTAACATGGAGAATGATGATGTTAATTTGGTGTTGCGGGAAAGAAAGGTATGGAAACCCCAAACGAACAAATTAACATTTGTGAAACTGAAATTACTAAGGGGTAGGAAATAGGTAAAAAGTGTGTTAGTAAATTTTTTTATTAGCCGCCGCTATGCGGGGTAACCAAACTTGTTATTATATATAAATAAGTACAATGTGAGGTCTCATCAAAAATTTAAGATACTGGTGGTGCAATCTTGACCATCCTTCTTATTTTAGAATTATCACACATATTAGAGTGACAAGTGTCACTTATTAATTAAATTTCACTTTTATTTTTAATTTCGACAATCTTTTTTATCTATTTATTTTTTTTATGAACTAATTTCCACTGTATTTTCTAACATTTCGTGATCGTTAATCAAACATACATTTTGTTATATTTTTATTAAATTTTTTGCTTTTCACATTTTTAGTATGGTTATTATTTTAAATTTTTTAAACAAATCTTTAACTTTAATTTGAATACAAACTTGATTCGTAAAAGATATATACTTTTGGAGACAATGTTTGATGGGTAAGAGAGTTGTGTGAGTCTTTATTACAAAGCGAGAATGATGTAGGTTAATATGATGTTGCGGGAAAGCTACGGAAACCCAAACAAACGAATTCTCTAAGTGGAATATGGAATTGCGGTGCGAGTATGTGAGTCTGGGGTTAGCAATTTTCTTATCGTCGCGCTCTGCGCGGAGTATCAAACTAGTTATATATATATATTATATATATATATATATATATATTATATTATATAATATATATATATTATATATTTTATGTGTGTGTGTGTGTGTGTGTGTTTTTTTATACTAAAAGTGATAAAAGAGCAGTGGACACACGAATGCAATAGCCATTCTCAAATTATCGTATATATAATGTGTTTAGTTCACGAGAACTTAAATCATTTATAAGATTAACTTGTTAAAATCATGCATTAAGTGATTAACTTGTTAAAATTATATACTTTCGCTGCGGTTTCGGTTTTACCCTAAAACCGAGTCAAACCGACCATGCCAACACCGATTATGCATTGTTATATTGGGTTTAAATATTGGACCGCCTTTACTATATTAGACCCGACCCGTTTTTTAATTTTAGTATCTATTTTTTTCCCTCCTATAATCGAACTTATTTGTTATGCCCCCTTGGTTAGATATCTTGGCTCCGCCAGTGTGCGGAGTGGAATTGAAGGATAAAGATTTTTTAAAGTTGGTTTTTAACACGAGAAGTCATGTTAAAGTTGGTTTTTACTTGTAAAATGGAAGGAGGCTAACCCTTGAAAATGCTTCACGCCTAGGTTCTTTTGTCGTTGGGGCTTACTGTTTATGATTGGTCAACATGACCTATCATATTGAAACCAACTTTAGAGGATCTTAATCTAGGATAGAGTGTCACACGAGAGAGATCTTAGGTTAGTCACTATAAGGACCACCAGCGACCTACATTTTCCCCTGCCACATAGTTTTCTCTCTTCGGCGATCTACAGGCGACTTTTTACCACTATAAGGCGACCTTCATTTTTTTTCAATTTTTTTAACAACAAAATTAAATTTCATTAATAAATAAAAACATTACATAATATTAAGAAAACATTACATAATAATTCAAATAATACTCAAACATAACAATAAAACAACATAATTAAAATAGTTGATAGATTATTAAAAACAATACATTGTTAAATAAAAACGTAAACGTATGAAATTAATCTGATTCGTATTCTGAATCAGATTTCACCCCAAATTCCAACCTGAATAACTCATCATGAGCTTGTTCTTGCTTAATTCTCTTCTCCAACTCTTTTTCAGCCCTTGCTTCTTCTTCTAACGTTTCTCTTAATGACTATTCATCTAAAAGTAGTTGTTGTTGCTCTTTCTCAGTGAGATATCTATCAATAACATATTCATCACCTAACTCATATTCATCGGCTGATTCCTCGACCGTTGAAAATGAAGAAATGGGAAACATGGGTTGGTGCGTATGTTCTTGTAATGACGAACCACCCGTAGAAAATGAAGAAATTGGAGGCATGGGTGGTTTCTCGGGTGTCGGGAGATTGCTTTGGGTAGTTTTCTTATCCATAGCCGTTGAAATTTAAAATTTGAATACATAATTTAAGAAGTTGTGAGAGAAAATGAATGACGGAAAAGGGTGTGGTATTATTATTTATTCGGGTATTTATAAGAGAATTATAGCCGTTTTTTTTTTAAATTTAAAATTTGAATATTGAATTTAAAATAACAATACTGAATTTAAAATAACAATACGGAATTTAAAATAACAATACGGAATTTAAAAATACAATACGAAATTTAAAAATACAATACGGAATTTTAAACACAATCGTCCTAATTGCATTTTTCTCATATCCAAACATATTTAGTCTCAATTTGTTTTTCTATTTTTGTCGCCTTTCGATACATCAAAAGATTCATCTCGTAATCTTTATCGGATTCTTTTTTTTAAAAAGTGTTGATCAAAGAAAGCTTTTGTGGATGGAATATCCTTGGCATTTATGGTATGCTTTCTCAGAATCGTCTTAGCTGTGCATCATTGTCAAATTGCTCGGCTAACTCCTTCATCGCTTTCTGACGAGCTTTATCGTCATCCATATTTGTTTATAAACCAAAGTTGGATTTATCGTTGGTATGTGGAACCAAACAAGCCATTTAAAAAAGTTGATGAAAGTGTATGTAAAAATTGTGTAGAGATGGTGTAATGAGTTGGGTATTTATAGCGTTAAAGTGTTTAAATTTTTAAAGTTAAAAAAGTTTTTTTTAATATTTAATGAAAATAAGCTCGACTACCGGTCGTAGGAGCGATTGATGAGGACCGAAAATCGCGATCGTACCTGAATGTGCACTATATAAAGGCGATCCGACGGAAGAGATGGGATTACAAAAAAACACGTCCATTTCAGCTAGCTTTAGAGCTAGCAATGCCTGTGTTGGTTTATGGTTGTTGGAATAGCTCATGTACGGATTAGATTGTGTGCGCCTATCCTGGGGGCCACACGGTTAAACACTTTAGAGTGTGCGTTTAAACTTCACGTAACGTTTCTAAAGTAAACCAAAGGAACCAAAAAAAAACGCACTTAAGAAAGAACCTATGGTAGTCCTAGAGTTGTGTGAGACGGCTATAGATGGTTCTAAAGGGTGTCTAGGTTCATTATTTGGAGATAAGAATTGGAGAGGAGTTGTGATAAGGCTTAATGTTGGAAGTATCTTTTTAAGTCTTTATCAAGGCGGCTTTTTGAGGTTATCAATACCCCACCCTTAGCTCATTATACAACTCACGAATCCTACAATACACAGAAAATTCGTTCCTCCCCTCCTCTCATAACATCCGAATACAAAACCCTAACAAGGGTTCTGCCATTTTCGGTTCTTCTTTCTCACTTCTGTTGAATTTCGGTAGTTCCCAAAAAGGGAATTCGAGGTGTGATCTGATCCCACTGCTTTCATAGAAGGTTTAGGATGTTGGTTTAGTTGTTGTCAAGGCGTGACAACTGATAGAAATGATATAGGGTTTGTTTGTTTGATTTTCGGTTGATTCTGCTCTAATTCGGTAAAACCAAATTTGGTAAAACCCTAGGTTTCCTTTTGATTTTAGGTACAGCATACAAGGGTGGTATTTGGTACTTGTTTTCAGTAGGTTTGGTATACAAAGGTTGTTTGGTATACACGTGAAGTTAGGATAGCATCCGGGCGTACTCGTTGGACGTGTTTGTGTGAGCACTCGTAGAGGTGGTAATTTAACCACTTTGTTTCATTAGGATTTGATTCTTCAAGAGGTTAGTTTTCTATTACCCTTTTGTTTGTCTATTGTGTGTTAATCATATGTACCAAACTAGATCCATATCCGCTGCGTACTTGTAGTTGTTAATGGTTAACATGTTATTTAATTCCAACAGCCTGATCTGACATGTTACAAATAAATGTTATTAAAATTTTCCATAACAAAAATGTACCCAGTGAAGATAATAAGCCGTATAGTTAACACTAATTAGTTTTTTCTAGAAACTCACACTGAATCTTCAATGACGAGTCACTTGGAAGGGTTAACACTTAGCCTCTTATCCGCTTCTAGGAATCTAACAATAGAAAACGTGAATTATACTTGTTCAAGATGATATCAATCCATCTTACATTAATGAAAATAAAAGGGGCAAAGGAACTTATCAAGTTTCATCTTACATTTTCGGAGATGGTTTTCCTTCTTTTACTTCATCGCCACCAATAATGACTGAGAATGACTCTTTCCAACCTGCAAATGATAACTAATTAGAATACAACTTAAAATTGATACATATAATGTTCAATGCTTATTCTAAATTGGTTTTCCAAACACTAACGATTGATGCTTATCTTTGTTTCAGTGCTATATCTCGGAGAAATTAGAAGTCAATGACATTTTCACTCTATGGCCCCTCAAATGATTAATCAAAGGTAGACACCCGGTAGTGCTTTAAGTTTGCACCATCTAATAGCGTAAATGATCACAAATTAGGTCATATACAAAGTTTGAACAACTTTAACCGTTGCCCAAGCAAATTTTACTAATATCATATGGAAAAAAAAAAAAGGTTAGTGTAAGAGTAGGGGTAATATTACTGATCATGAGAACATCGGGTGATTTTGATAGAATATCTTCTTTCGGCAGCGGAAAGAACTATAGTCATCAAAATAATTTAAATACATATGACTTGAACTATTGTGTTTATTGTAGAGATTATAAACACGTAAATGTAATTTCTTCGACAATCTACAACCTTACGTTTCAAGTTATTTTTAGAGCAACTTCAATGCAAAGTTAAAAAACACTTGAAAAATAGTTATTGTATTGAAGTAATAGGTTGAAAAATGATTATTGGATGAAAAAGTTAGAGAAGAATAAGTCATTGAAGATTGACGATATGTAAAGGAATAAATGTTAAGAATAAGTTGAGAAGCGGTGAGGTATTTTTTTAAATTTTCTGATTTACCCAAAGGGTGTAATTCATCTTTCATTGCCTTAATTCCGAAAATTCCGGATGCTAATCTTGTTAAGGATTTTAGACCGATTAGCCTCATTGGTAGCATATATAAAATCATTGCTAAGATTTTAACTAATCGTCTTGTTGATGTCTTGGGGGGAATTATTAATGAGGTTCAATCGGCTTTCATTAAAGATAGGCAAATTCTTGATGGGCCTTTTATTTTAAATGAAGTCATGTCTTGGTGTAAGAAGAAGAAAAAACAAACCCTTCTTTTCAAAGTGGACTTTGAAAAAGCATATGACTCGGTAAGGTGGGATTTTCTTGATGATGTTTTAGGCAAGTTTGGGTTTGGGGAAAAATGGAGAAAATGGATTCAATGTTGTCTTCATTCTTCGAAAGGGTCTATCATTATCAATGGTAGTCCAACCGACGAGTTTCAATTTGGTAGAGGTCTTAAACAAGGTGATCCGTTATCTCCTTTTTTATTCTTATTAATCATGGAAAGTCTCCATATTTCATTTCAAAGAGTGGTTGATGCGGGTATGTTCCATGGTATCGATGTTGGTGGTTTGGTTAATCTTTCGCACATGTTCTATGCGGATGATGCGGTTTTTATAGGTGAATGGAGCGAAAGTAATATAACTTCTCTTATCCATGTTCTTGATTGTTTTCATAAGGTTTCAGGTTTAAAAATCAATATGTGCAAAAGCAAAATCATGGGCATTGAAGTTGATAATGGTAAAGTCTCTCGAGCGGCGACCAAATTCGGATGTCTTGTTCTTAAAGCTCCTTTTTTATATCTTGGTTCTTATGTTGGAGGGGACATGAATAAAATTCAATCTTGGAAGGACATTATTGATAGAATTAGAAGACGTCTATCAAGATGGAAGATGAAAATGTTATCGATTGGAGGGCGGCTCATGTTAATCAAATCGGTACTTGGCTCGATGCCTATTTTTCACATGTCAATGTTTAAAGTTCCTGCAGGTGTCATTCAAATTCTGGAATCTCTTCGAAGTAAATTCTTCAATGGTCATGAGAGTTCGGGTAAAAAAGCTTCGTGGGTTCAATGGAAGAAGGCTCTTGCTCCTAAAGATAACGGTGGTCTAGGTATTTTTAGTCTTTATGCTCTTAATAGAGGATTGATATTTAAATGGGTTTGGAGATTTTTAGCCCATGAGCCTACGCTTTGGTCTCGTGTTATCAAGGCTATACACGGAGCCAATGGAAAGATTGATGAGATTTCGGGTAAAGGAGCTAATTCATGTTGGATAAATATTATTAAAGAGGTTAGGAGGCTTGAGGAAAAGGGTATTAACCTGCTTTTGTTCATGAAGAAGAAACTTGGGAATGGCCTTTCGACTTTATTCTGGGATGACGTGTGGTGTGATGGGGGCAAGCTTAAGAATAGATTCCCTAGAGCGTATGCTCTCGAAAACAGCAAACAAATTACAGTAGGTCAAAAACTTGCGCATCCTAGTCTTTACCATTCGTTTCGTAGACATCCGAGAGGAGGGCTGGAACTCACTCAAGTTGAAGAGTTAGCGAAAGTGATTAACCCTGTGGTGCTTACTCAGTCTCCTGATTCATGGTCTTGGACATTGAACAATTCTGGTGGTTATACCGTGGCTTCGTCAAGAAACATGATAGATTCGCGATTACTTCCGAAAGGTGATCTAAAGACTAGGTGGATTCGATATGTTCCCAACAAAGTGAACACCTTCGCTTGGAAGGTAATGACGAACTCCTTACCTACTAGATTTAACATTTCCAGACGTGGTATAGATATTGAGTCTCTATCTTGTGTGAATTGTGATGTCGGGATTGAAACCAATGATCATTTGTTCTTCGCTTGTAACACGGCAAAGAAGATTTCTAAATTAATAAATCGGTGGTGGGACGTGCCTTTTATGGATATTAACTCTTACGGAGAATGGAGGTCTTGGATCGATAATGTAAAACTGCCGAAGAAGAATAAAAGCATGTTCCAAGGTATTTATTTTGTGATGTGGTGGCTTCTATGGAATTTTCGTAATAAGAAGATGTTCGAGGCCAAGCCCAAATCTAAGGAGACGTTTTTTGATGAGATTATTTGTAGTTCTTATTACTGGTGTCGGTATAGATGCAATACTTTGTTTAGCTGGGACGATTGGTATAAAAACCCGTCTCTTATTTCTTTGTAATTTCTAGCTCCTTGCTAGTTTTTCTTAATAAAAGTCGCCGTTCAAAAAAAAAAATCAAAGCTTGTGTCTGACTCAAATTATAACCTCTGCAAATAAGATATGATTGGTAAATATCATTATGGATGCAAAGACCTTAAGCTTAAAGGGGTGTTTAGATGAAAGTAGTTATTTGCTAAACTTAGTTTCCTAAGGTACATTGGTTGAATTCATCTTGTTTTACTCTGAAAAGAGTGTTTAGTTAAAATCCGTTCTTTGCTAAACTTAGTTTTTTAAGGTACATTAGTTGAATTCATCTTATTTTACAATGAAGGAGTGTTTGGATGAAATCAGTTCTTTCCTAAACTTAGTTTCATAAGGTACATTGGTTGAATTCATCTTGTTTTACTCTAAAAGGGGTGTTTGGATGAAATTATTTCTTTCCTAAACTTAGTTTTTTAAGATCAACAACAATTCCTAGAAGTATACCCATGCTAAGAACAGGATATCAACCTCCCTAATTACTATATAGAGTAAATTATCTTGCATTATACGTTAATGGATATCTATAACAGTCTAATACCTATGCAATCTGCTCAAATGAAGTATTACCTCTTTCCATCACCATTTTATATTCTCCCTTATTAAGATCCATTTTATCTTTTGCCTTGTTAAGATCTTTTTCAACATTCTCAATCCTCTTTTCAAGATCATCCATAATCTTGATTCTTGTTACCTTTCTTTTGTCATCTACAAACATAGCCAACAAGACAATACATAAGAACAAGTGGCAAAATGGGTAGTGAAATAGCAACAACATGTAAGACAATACATTTCTTTTACACTTACCTTTCACACGTTGTTGTTTATCCCACTCTCTTTTCAATAAATCATCGAGTATCTCATCAGCTATAGCATCATCAACCTGCCAGTTATTCCTATACTTCTCTAAAACATAATCGATCATGTAATCTGATGACATCAAATAACGTTACTTTTATAGCATCATTTATCCCATGATTCTTACCTATTTTATATAATAATTGAAAGAATTGATACTTAATCATTTATATTTGAGATTTGTAGTAATTATGGAGTACTTTGTGAAGATTAGCTAAAAGACACGCATTCTGGAGCTTAAACGAAGAAATCTGAAGAAATACTATTCTGACATTCAATACGCCATATCCATCAAGGAAGATACGACGTATCTATGCCTGCACTTCACAAGAAACCACGAAGACCTATACGCCGTATCCAGAAGATATCATACGCCGTATCCAAGATATAGTAATTAAATATTCTGGAAGATATTGAACGTGGTCCCTACTCCAAGAAACCCCCAATACGCCGTATTGACCTCAACCAATATGGCGTATCGACCAAATTCCATACACTATAAAGAGAAAACCTAAAAATGAGTTTTAGGTGTGCTTGATTATATTTTTGATACCCCAACCACAAAAGTTAATTTTCAAAAGACAAGAAGAGCAGAAGAGGTCAAGCAAAGCTTTTAATTCCATAGGAAACACCTTGTAATCACCTATACTCTTATAATCGTTTGATTTTTGGTATTATTCGTTTAACTCGGTTAGTTTACCTTGGTTGACAGATTATTCTTGTGTTAATTACAATGGTTAAGGGCTAATACCTTTGGATATTAGCCATGATTATGAAGATTTAAATGTTTGGTTTGTTTATATCGATTGCTTAATTTATCGGTGGTTGTTGATTATGTTTATGAACTTATACTTGTTTACGTGCTTAAGTATGTGACCCATCATTCAACTGGATCTAGGAATGCAAAATATCTAGCTAGCTAGATGTCGGGATGGCTCTCCATATCCACAATTTATATATTTAGAGTAATAGGATCACAAATATTGACATATCTTTACCATTGGTTTATGTGAACAAGTTGGACTAGCAGGTGACCTGGGATCAACAAATAACGTACTGATTCCTTTGGTAAAGACTCGAACATTGGACCACTAGTATATAAAGAGCCGTTAAGCAGTAAGTAGGTAAAGTCTCCATGAGCTAGGGTTTAATAAGATCACCATTATTAATCTCTTAAGATAGATTATAATCAGCAAATATGATGCTTTATGCGGATGCGTTTAATTGTGATAGAATTCTACGTGTCTAGGTTTTAGGAAGAAGTACCGCCTAAATCTTGGAATGATATGCTGCCTCGAGATAAGCACTCATTGCACTAAAATAAACAAACATGCGTTTTAATTGGATTAATCATGGTTAATACAGTTTTCTTATAATTGGCTAAACCGCTCTTCTATCTTTTGATTATCTGCTTGCGTGTGTTATTGTGTTTTAAATTGATTTAAGTCACCACCAAACCTGTGCCAGTGTCTCAGAATGAAACCCCCTTTTATTCGTTAGAACTAGGTTTAGCATACGTTTAACATAGATTAGAATTAACATAGTTTAAATTAACTTAATTTAGTTAGCCAAAATCATGATAGAACTATAAGATTAACGCTCTCGCTCTTAGTGATCGACACCCTACTTACCAACAAAGCTACATCTGATCGGGTACACTGCCCGTTAAATGTTGTTTTAGGTAAAGTCGGCAAAATATAAATGTAAAACTTGATAATTAAAATAACAACCTACACGACGACACATCATCATCATTTATTACCAACTTATCCAAGTCCATAGATTTCCAAGAATATGCCATTGATATGAACTTTGATCTAGGGTTTCTTAGGTTTTGTGAGTGAAGATTTAGGTTTGATAGTGAGAATTAAATGGAGTTTGTGTGGAAAGGTTTTTAAAATATGTGTCCGAGGAAATATGTAGTCAATTATCGTTTGAATGGGAAAAGACGTAAATACCCGAACGTGCTGAGCACGTAAGGGGTGTCATCTAGCGGGAGTATGACAGAAGGACGATACATGCAAGATTTGTAAACCATAGGGACGGTAGTGTACTTACTTTGAAGTGAGGACAGAAGTTGAGAGTGTGTGTAAACCAAAAGAATGAAACCTGCAATTTACTCTTATAAATATGTGTAGTTAATAAGTGAATGAACATTATAAAAACTACTAACAATTACCAGGATTGCCTACCCGCGACCTGCCGCCCAACCCGCACCCAAACCGACCCGGTCCACCCACCTTACATATATTATGCCTGTATATCTGATTCATACTCGAACCGACCCGATCTGCCTCTAATTTCCTAATTGCAGTTACTGTGGGATCGGTTGTCCTTATAAAGTACGAGCTTTTGATGGAAGCTTTTACTTAATAGGGATTACCGATCTACATGTACCGTTATCATGAAAACTAGAGGAAGAAAAAACATTAGTCACGGAGATGTGCTCACACACTCTTGGTGGATCAACATCATGTGTTTTCTTGCATGTGGTAAATAGGAGCGTGACATTGAATCAATGACAGTGGTGGAAGATGTGCTCAGGCTACCCGAGGTATGCACTGTGCTTTAAGTCTATGCTTTTATCAGAAAGCTTACAATTAAGTTAAGTTTCATTTGCTCAAGATATGATATCATACCAACTAAACTTTAAAACCTGTATCTCCAGCCTTTCGTTTAAGCTTCTTACAAGATAATACGTTGAATTCGCAAAAATGGTCTCATTTCTAATAATGCAATGAAATTTGGAACTAAAGTCTCGAAATCTGTAGAAGTATTTGAACGGGTATGTGGTTGGTTATTTGCAAGGGGAATTTTCTGTTACAAAGCTTGAAATGCTAATGAGAATCAGGACCAGCCAAGGCCTATTACTATTGTAGACTTGCAGTTTGAACACAATGATAATACATCAGGCTTAACAAATATTAAAATATGAAAAGCGGCACATAAGAATGGTATCCTTCAAAACATGCAAATAACTAATAAGTTAGCTATTTATTGTAAGAATTCGATAGTCAGATGAATTTCCTAAGCACCTTTCCGTGTTTCCTCTAAAAAAATAGAAACTGCAAGCTGCAGGAGCACACATCAACAAGATGGCAGTTACAAAGAAGACGTTAAGGCCGCCGCTAAACATCGTCGGTCCAATTCTGCATGTGATAAAGGTAGATACTTTTCTTTTGTTGCTTACTGTTTACTACAACAATATAAGCGTTTAGGGTCGACAATTTCGACCCAAAACTACAAAGTTTGTCGACCCAAAGCACTTAGGGTACAGTAAATTATACGGTTTATCTCTTTGATTTGTAAAATCCCGTGAAACATTCAATTGTCTTCCCGGTTTTATCAAGAGTTGTAAAATCCCGTGTAGTTTCAAGACGTACAACACTCAAAAGACAACTCACTAAACAACACAATTACTTTCAATCACCGTTCGATCCACAAGTAATCTAACAACATCAAATCAACATGGATTCCACGTCTATTCCACTAGACAAAGGAATACTCTTGCTGAGTATATGATACTCTCCAGTGCTGACAATCGTCCACCTATGTTGGACAAGGACTACTTGTTATGATTCTTGGAAAAGTCTGAATGGAACTTTTCATGCAAAATAGAAGCACGAAAGAAATGATTCTTGACTTCAGGTTAAAAATGGTCCACTCATTTGGCCTACTGTTGAAGAGAATTGAGTGACCAGAACTAAAAAATATGCTGAATTGTCTGCTGCTGAGAAAATTCAAGCTGATTGTGATATGAAAGCTACCAATATCATTCTTTAAGGGCTACCAACTAATATCTATTCACTTGTGAATCATCATAGAGTTGCTAAAGATTTATGGGAGAGAGTTTAATTACTGATGCAGGGTACCTCTTTGACTAAGCAAGAGAGAGAGTATAAGTTATATGCTGCATTTGATAAGTTTACTCACATTAAGGGGAAAACACTTCACAAGTATTACTTGAGATTCACTCAGCTGATTATTGATATGACATCTACAAACACTGGGAAAAATTGAGCAATTTAAAAGTTATTACAAAGTTCATAAACCAGTCTTTCCATCGGAATGGAGCAAATTTGTGACTGATGTCAAGCTAGTGAAGGATTTACATACTACCAACTTTGATTAGCTTCTTGCATATCTTGAACAACACGAACTTCATGCCAATGAAGTCCGTCTTTTGCGTGAACGCAATCAAGATCCAATGCATTTTTGTAGCAATCAGCATGATGGACCCATCCTCACTGTTCAAACACCTTATCCTCTTCATACAACAATCCTCAACTTCAACAACAGTTTTCACCATCTCAGTTTGGAGATCAATTCATCCCAATCAACATTACTCATCTATTATCCATCACTCAACCTCAATTTCAATCATTCATCAGTTTTTCCCATCATCAAATATCATATCAGTCTCAAATGAATCATCAAACCTCATCTGTTCCACAAATTGCTTATCAATCACCTCAAGTTACTACATAACCAATGACTGAGTCACCTCTTATGGAATCATGTTTTGCTATTCCCGTATTCTCTCCAAGAGATGATCCTATTGCTTGTCTCAACAAGGCAATGGCTTTTCTTACAGCTGTAGCTTCTTTAAGGTACCCCTCAACCAATACTCAACTTAGAACTTCCTCGAATCCAAGAAACCATGCCACTATTCAAGATGGCAGGGTTATATTGCAACAAGTACAGGGGATACAAGGTCAAAGTTATTCTGGTACTGGGTATAAGAGTAATGCTACTAGCTCTAGGGGAAACAATGCAAGCGTACATGCAAGGATTGTTAAATGCTACAATTGTCAAGGTGAAGGACATATGGCTAGGCAATGCACTTAGCCTAAGTGACCAAGGAATGCAACATGGTATGAGGAAAGGGCAATGTTAGTTGAAGCTCAGGAAGCTAGACAAATTTTAGATGAAGAGCAACTCGCATTTCTTGCAGATCCAGGGGTTCCAGATGGTCAAGCTGCTCAGTCAATCATTCTAAACAATGCTGGTTTTTAGACTGAAGATCTTGATACTTATGATTCTGACGGTGATGATATCTCGAATGCACAAGCGGTTCTTATGACCAACATTTCCAACTATGGTTGACGTTATCTCAGAGGTACCTCATTCTGAAACCTATCTTAATGATATGGAAAATCAAAGTGTGCATGCAATGCAGGATTTTGAACAAACACCAGCTGTGGATTTTTTAGATAATGAGATACATAGTGATAGCAATATCATTTCGTACTCTTAATATTTGCAAGAAACACAACAGGCAAATGTTCAAGACTCATTTGCAGCCATAACAAGATTAAATGATTATATCCGTGATAGAACAAATGTCAGAACAAATGATTAATCATGTAAATAATTAGGAAAAGGCTAATAAGGAACATAATAATGAATCAGTAACCGCTGAGCTAGAGAGATATAAAGAACGAGTCAAAACTTTTGAACAACATCTTAATATTGATTTAAACTGTCAGGAAAAAATGATTGATTCTCAAATGGATGATATGATTAGGGAGAAGCTTGCACTAAAAGAACAAGTTGACTCACTTGAGCAAAATCTTTCAAAACAAATCAAAGAAAAGGAATGTTTATTACAAACATTCACGGTTTTCAAAAATGAATCCAAAGAAAAGGAAGATAAATATATGGAAAATGAAATTGATTTGGAAAAGAAGATAAAGCGAACCTTGAT
Organism: Tanacetum coccineum; assembly: GCA_026074375.1. NCBI lineage: Eukaryota > Viridiplantae > Streptophyta > Magnoliopsida > Asterales > Asteraceae > Tanacetum > Tanacetum coccineum. The sequence goes on along the minus strand of BQNB010002637.1, from coordinate 67,237 downwards.
ATATTCTTTTAAGTGGGGTCAATCTGCTCAAAACATGTGCACTGTTAACTAAGCCTCAAGCCTTCTATGATAATATACACAAACAAGCTCTAGGTTATCAAAATCCGGTTCACCTTAAGAAAGATCAGCAGATTAAACCAACTTTGTATGATGGTATTGTTATGTCTGCTAAACATGTTGCTATGCATGTGATTGATGATGAGGAAACTTTGATTTTGGAAGAAAAGAGTCGATCAAAAATGTTTGAAAAATCAAAGGTTCCAGAGATTATTAATAAAAAATTCTCATAAACCTATTGATTATGAAAAATTAAATAGACTATCTGAAGATTTTAGGAAACGTTTTACTCCACAACAAGAAATGGATGTTGAACACGCTTTCTGGTTTCATATATTCAATCCTGCCATTGAATCTATTCCACCACCTATCAAAGTGGAAGTTCCTAGTGAACTACCTAAGGTGAGTTTGGTGAATGCAAGCCTTAAAAAGCTTAAGTTCCACCTCGCCCAGTTTGACTCTGTGGTGAAGAAGAGGATAACACCTGATGCTCATACAAAAGGTGAATGGGGGTCTGAACATACAAAAGCTGTTTTTAATAATAAAATTATTCCATTTCTAAAATCTTTAACATACATCTTCAATGTGTTTGATAGAGATCTTCTAAATGAAATAATGGAAGTACATACATTTTTAACCAAATGGATGATGTTGTTCAACAGTTTTCAGGTAACAAACAATGTTTGGAAATCGCTAAGAAATAATTATTTTTAGAAAATGATCGACTCTTACAACAAATCATGTCTCAAGATGTTCTTTTAACTGTGATGAATTCTATGTCTTTGATTGGTAATCTTGTGAATATGGATGGAAAGAGAAAAGAATATTGTAATCTTGAGGCCGAGCTTTTGAAATCACAAAATGCGTTTAATGATCTTTTGAAAAGTCACACACAACTTGAAAAATATTGTATTTCTCTTGAATGCTCAATACAGCTTAATCAAGAAATTTTTTAAAAATGTGAATCTTGTGATAATCAAAATGCTCTTGAAATTCCAAATTTTTTTAAAATTAATGATTTGATAGCTCAGCTTCAAGACAAAGACAGTACCATTTGTAAGTTGAAGGACATTATAAAATCAATAAGAGAAAGGCAAGTATGATTATTGTGAAATAGAGACAAAAAATGTAGAACTGGAGAATAGTGTGGCAAAATTGCTTTTGGAAAACGAGCATCTTTGTAATAAAAATAATCATGTTAAACAGGTTTTTAAAGAGCAGCTTAACTCAATTAAAAAGACATGTGTTCGTTCTAAAGAACAGAGTGACTCTTTAATTGATAAACTGAACTTAAAATCTGCAGAGAGAATGAGGATTTTTAAAAGCTCAAAAAAAATATTCAAGATAAGGTTTTTTTTGATACATCTTTGAAAAAACAATTTACGAAAGTTAAATTGGAAATAAAAATTGTTGAAATTGCTTTGATGTACCAATACCATTGCCAACATTATTTGTTCCACGCTGTTCAAGCTAGATTTAGGAACCTTTGGCACCTAGGTTATTGCAAAAATTTGGATGTTCACATAAAATACCTTAAGTATGCTCAGGAACAAGCTGATATTCTTTGGGAAATAGTCGAACAAAGCTAAAGAAAAACAACCTTTAGATAAAGAGTTAGACTTTGCCTGTAAGCATGCCCAACAAATTCAAGAGTTACTTGTATATGTTCGAGATACTTGCCCTAATGCGATTAAACTTAATGAGAAAAAGGTTGCTGTCACACCCAAAAACAAGGTCAAGAAAGTTAGGTTTGTTGAACCTCTTACGTCCTCAAGCAACAGTAATCAGGTAGAGTCATCAAAAATATCAGATTCTAACACACCTGTGTTGTTCTTTTTCATTGATTGAAGTGTTCTACTAGTAAGTGTGGATCAAAGCCTACTGGCAATAAAAGGAATGATAGGATCTCGCAAACACCAAGTAGGAACATGAAGAATAAAGTAGAATCCCAACCTAGGAAAGTTAATAAAAAGAATTATGTTGTTAAACAAATTTATGATGTTGATGTTAAGCATTCACTGTTAAATGCGAATACTGAACCTATTTGTGCTACTTGTAAGAAATCTTTGTTTGATGGTGTTCATGATATATGTTTTCTTGATTTTGTGAAAAATGTGAATAGTCGTGCTAAATCTGCTAAGAAACATAAAAAAGAAAATATTTAGAAACCTACGGGTCATGTATTCACTAAAGTAGGATTTAAGTAGAAACCAACAGGCAGAACTTTCACTATATTTGGTAATTCGTGCCCTTTAACTAGGTTCACTTCAGCTAACGTAGTGCCTCCTATGAAAACCACTTCCCACTTAGTTAAAACACAAAAACCAAAGCTTAAAGTCTATAGCAGTAAACCCAAAAATGTTAAAAATGTAGGTTCGAGTAAAAAAGCTAAGATTGTAGAATCTAAGAATGCTAACCACTCGGAACCCAATCATACTTGAGGATCTAATGATACAGGTATTCCATCTTCTTCTTCTCTTGTCATGATAGGTTATCCAGATTGTTCTCTGGTATCTGGACTCTGAATGTTCAAAACACATGACAGGGAATCGCTCTCAGCTCATGAACTTTGTTAGTAAATTTTTGGGTATAGTTAGATTCGGGAACAACCATATTGTAAGAATTATAGGGTATGGTGACTATCAGCTGGGAAGTGTGACTATCTCAAGGGTATACTACGTCAAGGGGCTTGGACATAACTTGTTTTCTGTTGGTCAATTTTGCGACGGGGAACTTGAAGTCGCATTTCGGGAAAACACTTTGTTTTATTCGTAATTTATAAAAGGTGTTGATCTACTTTTCGGATCCCATGACTCAAATTTATACACAATTTCTCTTGATGACATGCTCAAAACATCTCCGATCCGTCTTTTACCCAAAGCGTCAAAGACTAAGAGCTGGTTATGGCACCGTCAGTTATCATATCTCAACTTCGGTACTCTTAACAAGCTAGCTAAAGACGGTCTTGCACGAGGCATTCCAAGACTTAAATTTTAGAAAGATTACTTGTGTTCTTCATGTGTATTAGGAAAAAGCAAGAAATCCTCCCATCAACCCAAAGCTGAAGACACTAACCAAGAAAAACTATATCTTTTGCATACGGATTTGTGTGGCCCGATGCGTGTGGCGAGTATTAACGAGAAAATGTATATCTTAGTGATTGTCGACGATTACTCAAGATTTACTTAGGTTAGATTTTTGAGGACAAAAGATAAAGCTCTTGAGGCCATCATTAAATGCATCAAAAATATTAAAGTTCATTTAAATGCCACTGTTGTGACATCCGTGATTTAATCAGGTTAGTGATACCTTTAGAAATGGCTAAGAGTTCATTTTGTGTGATTTCTTGTGTGCTATGTGTTATATATGTGTGCTAAGTGGTTTGAATAGGTGCATGATATCATTTTGAGGTGTATGATCATCTCATTTTGAGTGCGTTTGTGTTTGGTGATGAGTATTCCATTTGTTCACGTATAGTGATAATGAAGGTAGGGCGTATTGCGTGTAATGCTACGTCAATAGTTGGATGATTTTGTGTTAAGCGTTTATAGAAAATGTATCGTGTTGGAAATAAGTGAGGTGAGTGAAATTTGGATAGTTATAGTAGACTTTCTAAATATAGAAAGTGAAATGTGAAATGAAAAGTTATTTTTAGAAAGTTTAGTAAGTAGCGTTTATGTAAAAAGGTTTACCCAAATTAGCTTAGGTTTTTATGAAAACTTAAGGTAATGAAGATAATTAGTTAATTAATAATTAAATAAATAATAATAAAAAATAGTAAATAAGGACGGGGGGGGGGGGGGGACGATCGGCCTAAGGGGTAGGATAGGGATTAGGAGGCCTAAACCTTCTCAAACTCTAAGACTTAAGGGATTTAAGGATACTTAGGGTATAAATACCAATAACCTAGCTTATAATTCTCTTCCCCATCTCTTTTTGCTTGCGATTTCAAGACCCCAAAACCTTTAGAGTGCCAAAATTTGGTGTGTGATCCAAGATCATTCAAGAATTGTTGTTTAGGTTGATTGTTATCGGTAGCTGGACAATTATACCAAGAATGGGCACCACCACAAGTAACGCAAGATTCCTTAACCGCCTTAATCAGAGCGGGAGTGACAACTTTCTTAGAAACAATCTCGACTAAGGTCGAAAGTTGATCCGCAAGCTTATCAATTCTCTCATCCGTTTTACTAGAAGTAGCATTCATCCTAGAAGCATTTGATCTATTTCGTGAATAACGAACTTTTGATTTATTCTCAATTATGTTTAAAGCCTCTCTAGTCATTTTACTCAAAAGATTTCCACCCGCCGCGACATTTAGGGAGTCTTGTTCATTCTCGTGTAAACCGTTATAAAAGGTATCAACTTGAGTTAACTCGGTAAATCCGTGATGGGGACTAGCTCTAAGCAACTCCTTAAATCATTCCCACGCTTCACTAAAAGTTTCCTAAAATTTTTGTGTAAATCGAGAAATTGCATTCTTTAAGTGAGTGGTTTTTGACGGAGGGAAAAATTGATTCACAAATTTGGTAACGAGATCCTCCCAAGTCAAGATCGAAGTTGGTGGTTCTTTCTCGTACCAAGTTTTAGCGGCTCCCTCGAGCGAATATGGAAACATCATAAGCTTAATCACATCGTTAGGCATATTCCTAAATCGTAAAGTCGAGACAATCCTTTTGAAACTATTAATATGAGCATGAGGATTTTCACTCTCACGACCGTAAAATGGATTCGCTTGAACCAATTGAAGCAAATTTGTCTTAATCTCAAAATGATCGGCATTGATTTCTGGTAAAACAACAGCTTCTCCGTACCCTTCCGTAGGGGCACGGAGTAGCTCTTCCATGGTACGTTCCGCCATTTCAACAATAGTTCAAATCTCGGGTTCGACTATGTTAGAAACTTGTCTTCTCCGACGTCTTGGAATTGTGACGTTTGAATTATTAGGATAATTGGAACGTCTAGTGCGCATGCACTATTTAAAGAAAATAGAAAAAAAAAATTTGGGTTTTCAAAAGTTTATTCACAATCTAATTTTAACGGACAACGAGATAGACAACTTGAACCAAATAATCAAACTTACTTCACGGTAGCTCTTAAAAATTTTACTTTTTAAGGTGAGCCGTATTTCGTAAGTGACACACATGGTAAGTTTTCAAATCTTTTATTCGAGTTGGGAACTTATTGATGGATAATACCTCAATTGAAGGTATTATTTGTTGGTGTTCTCTTACCAACTTTGTAATTTTTTAAATATTCACTGTTAGAACCCGTGCACGCCTGATAGAACCTGTTGGGTGAGACAGTTCTTGGATCTTTATAGCTCAGGTTGTTTAGACCTTTATATAGGATAATATCAATGTTCATAAGTTATAAAAACAAAGCGGAATAAGAGCAAAGATATTCAACAAGGTTTACCATTTATACATTTCCATCAAGCCCTAATTCTTGACGATCAACTCTAGAACGGTTACAATCTAATAGGGATCAAAGATCCTTGGGGCTACACCAACTCTACTAGACGTCTACATCTTTAACACTTTGTGTACACACACTGTTCTGGATATCTTAAACCTACACACCTAATACCCTTTATATAGAGGGATATTAAGGCTTACAAAGGAAGCTAATCAATAGATAAGGAAACTATTTAAATAACATTAAATCACATTAATATGTTTCCTAATCATTATCTTTAACATCTTTGACCAAATCTTCATAATTCTCCACCAGCTTGAAGAAATATTTAATGACGATTCTGATCCTTTTGTTTCATTCTTTTATTTATTTTGTCTCATCAAATTTAGAATCCCAACAATCTTCCCCTATTTGATGATGACAAAACAAACAAAGTCGTGTACGAACTTCATCATAAAGCCAAAGCTTCCCCTGAAGTTGAGATGTAATCATCTCCCTAAATGAAACAAAACTTTCAAGCTTCCCCTTAATAAGATATCCTTTGTATCATGCCACCATATATGATAAGCTGCAAATCATATCTCTATAATCTTCTTCCCCTTTTTGTAATCATCCAATAGGGGACTTGTGAATATAAGCAACTTTGATTCTGACCATTACAAATCAATATCACACTTCTAATCCAAGCCTTCTAATTCCTCAAATTACCCACCATTAAGTATAATAAGAAAAATGAACTTGAGTAATAGAAACTCACATTAGCAGTAGTAATAATGATTATCAGTAGTAAAAACCTTCACCTCAATGATGCATGTAAATGGTTAAACATTTTAACATTAAGCTTCCCCTAAAACCCATATGTTAACCATTTCTTGGGTTTTCAATTTGTAAGCTCTATGTAATGATTACTAATGAAGAAAAGTAAGTATAACAAACTTGATGCTGAAGTAGAACAACCCAAACTTGTGTCTTATGTCTTGTACTATTCACGTTACTCCAAACTTATAAATAAATCTGTGAAATATAAATAGATCGCAACCTCTTGACAAAAATCCTCATCTTTTGTGATACACCAGACCAAAGTGATAGCAAATGTGAGCATTGAGCACCATAAGAGAATTACCACACCTTATGCTAGATTTTGACAAGTCTTTGTCACATCATTTCTAAGCACGAACAAGTTATCTTCAAAGTGTAACACCCACTTTAAGACATGATAAAAAACACGTACCCAAGTAATTCCACTTCATCTTCAAATAGAATGAAACCAAGGTTCTTCTAAGCAATTAATCCAAATATATACTAGCCTTTAAATTTGTAAGAACATTTAACCAAATCCAAAATCTATATACAGTAAACACCAACAAACGTGTTCTTCTGTTTGGTCCAAGAGCCCAAAGTGTGTGTTATCCGTATCAAGTAATGCTATCATAAGTAATTATTAACCCGACATATAAAAACTTACTGCTTTTTAATACTAGCAGTGACTAAAAATAATATAGGCAGTTACTAATAAAATGGCAGCAGTACTAACTTAGGACACTTATTCTGTCAACTAATCCATTACCAAGTTTGTCGCTAAATTCTGTGACTCACACTGCTTCCTGCCTGTGATAGCCCCTAACTATTAGACAAACACTTTTTTCTGTCACAAATCCGTTACTAAACGTCACTGATGCGATGACTCCTTCAACTTGATGTTGAAGTAGAATAACCCAAACTTGTGTCTTATGTCTTGTACTATCCACGTAACTTCAAACTTATAAATAAATCTGTGAAATATAAGTAGATCGCAACCTCTTGACAAAATCCTCATCTTCTATGAGACACATAACCAAAGTGATAGAAAATGTGAGCTTTAAGCACCATAAGAAAAATCATACACCTTTGCTAGATTCGTCAAGTCTTTGTCACAACGTTATAAGCACGAACAAGTTATCTTTAAAAGTGACTAGCCTTTTAAGATATGATAAGAACACGCACCCGTGAAACTCCACTTCAATGTCAAATAGGTGATAAATAACCATCTTAGTAACCAATTCTTCTAATAAATCCAAATATGAGCCTTTGAAACTTTTAAGAACATTGAAACCAATACTAAAAACTTCCTGTGTGTGTTGTCTAAAAACATAACTCAGCCGAGAACCAAAAACATGCTTTGTCACCCGATGTCAGACCAAACTAGCAGTATAAACAATATATCAGATAGAACTAACAGTTTAAACTTCGTGTTACTACTGTTCAAATCCAAAACTGCATAAACTTTCCTTTGACACCTTTAAAACACAACAAGCAGTAGTAATCCACGAGCTAAACAGCATATACAATTTGTAACGTTGGTAGTACAAATGTAATACTCTAGCAGTATAAACCAAAAGCTAGCAGTATTAACCTGCCTTTATCATCCTCGGCAGTATTAACGAACATAATGAGCAGCACTAAGTAGAAACTGACAGTACTAATCATTGGTCGAGCCCAAGCAGTAGTAATATCCGTTAGGCCCAATGCTTGACAGTAGTAAAATCAAACAAGCAGTACTAATGTTATAAGGGCAGTATAAACAATAAGTCGAGCAGTAGTAAGTAATATTCGACCAACACAAAATAGTTACTACTGTTCTCTTTAATCTCTTGGCATCATAAACATATAACCAGTATTATTAACCATACCTTACTGTTGTTGTACCTACGAACCACTAGTAACATATATCAACTCAGTAACCTTAGTTAATAACGACTTCATTACCAGTAGGGTTATACGAACCAAAAGGAATCTTACTTCAATATCCTTAACCGTCCCATTATATCTACCAGTAAAGCTATTCAAATCAAAGAAAGTAGACTTACATGTATTGAAGTCATGACATTGTCTACTAGTAGATCAATCAAACCAATGATCATGAAACCATAGACTCATCTGCTGCTCACAATCTTCACCAGTAATTAGGGTTAAACCTTGTGTCTTTTCTTGTTCCACAACCTGTTACACGACTTGCTTGTTCCTTTATTGAATTAGGGTTTATGCAAACCCTAATTTTCATTCATTCTTCACATGTTCCAAGCAGAAACAACAAATAATATTAACCCTTAATTAGGGTTTATCGAATTTCCAAGCTTCTATTATCATTCGTTCCTACTAGGGTTCATCACCAATCTAAGGATTGACTCACCAAAACTAGTAGAAACAAAAACATTCGTGTAAACCCTTGACATGGAACCTGATCATGCTGTACAACATAAATCACCATCATCTTGATCGACTTAGGGTTTTTAGAAACCTTAAAATCCTTGTTGCAATTCTTGATGTATGACTTAGGGTTTATAATGAAACCCTAATGCTTGTCGAATTAGACCAGATTACTCGATCCCTTTACAATGAGCATCCAGAAGCATATCATCCATAATACAATATCATGAGGGTCTAACCAAAAGCATACCAAGTCATGTCCATCTCGACTAGGGTTCATCGTTGATCCAAAATCAACTCACCAAAGCTAGTCGAGACAAATATAACACCAAATGACCAGGCAGCAATTGTTCTTGTTCTTGTTCGTGTCTAATTAGGGTTTTCAAAAACCCTAATTTCACCAAATCGCCAAGACACCTAAAAACATATTCGTCTCTTCATTCTCATCAAGAACACAATACCAAAAACCTTGTAGATCTTAGATATCACGAGCCACCAGGCTCTGATACCAATTGTGGAGATCGTTATAGACTCATCTAGGATATGTTTTACAGATAATATAAATATGCAGCGGAATATATAGAATAGTATATTATCAATAACTAGCTACTGTGTACACACACGCAGACGTTTACTAGACTCTCATTGGGAGAGTTCTATGTTTTCTGGATTCCTAAAACCATATGCCTGATATCTCTTTATATACTAGAGATATTTAGGTTTACAAAGGATAAGAACAAATTACAAAAGATAAGAACAGATAATATCTTCCTAACATATAATATTATCTTCTGTATCTTTATCTTCTTAAGGAGATCTTTTGAAATCTTCAAAATCTTCCATCTTTTGAAAAATTCTTCTTTTGCATTTAAGTCCTTTTGTTTGATTCTTGTATTCACTTTGTCTCATCAAATCAAGAATCCCAACACTTAATAATGACAATGCTTCTGATGAATATCCGCAATACCACATTTAGGTCGAAGATGACATCCCTTTCAAGGTTTGAGATTTTCTTCTGAACCAAGACAAGCAGGTCTTCAATATCATGCAGATTAAGATTTGGGAAGTCGCCTTCCTTGAACTTGTGGAGCGTGTTGTCATCTCTTCGTACTTTGATCGCTTCCAAATATCCATAATCATACTTCTTCATAACTTTGACATGGGTAACTGCAATTATTCTTTTTCTGGAGTATACATCATGTGTGGACTTCATGTGTGATAACGCTCAAATTATACATATTTCTATATGCGTTATCAATGATTATATATATAAATTGGTTAAATATAAAAACTTTTAGTTTAGAATAGAGTATATTTTCTATTGTAGGTTATTGGATTATGTCGTGGAAGAAAACGAAAGAATACACGAAGATTTGAAGCTTAAACGAAGAAATTACTAAAGATAATGATCTCCCGACACCTGTTCACTGTTTTGGCCATAACTCGGTCATACGAATTCCGTTTTAGTTGATTCAAGCGGCCACAGAAAGAGTATTCAATTATATACAACCATGAAAAAGGTCAACTGCTGAAAACGACCAAAAGTACGCCACACTTGCAGAAAGTGCGGCGCACTTTTTCACCGGAACTGAGAAAGATCCTTTAACACCATAAGTGTGGCGGTTTTACCCAAAGTGCGGCGCACTTTTGAGGCAGTGGAGAAAATTAAATGCAATTAAATGCTAAGTGCATTAACTCACTAAGTGCGGCGCACAAATAAGTGTGTGCGGCGCACTTTGACCCTCGAATAGCCTATAAATACCCTCCTTGGCTCCCTCACTTCATATATCTCTTATATAATCTTCATACATCTTACACACACAATCTTTAAAGCCTTTGGAGAGGAGGAAATAGTGGTGAGGATCCTTGGATCCAATGATCTAAACACCCCTTTAATCCACCACTTACCACCATTTCACCACCATACTACCACCACAAACCAACACTATAGCCATGAATTTCTAGAATTCTAACACCATATCTAGCCTACATATCATCCATTTCTATAAGCTTAACACTTATCACCTTGATTCTTAGAGGATTCACACAAAATTCTCTTAAGATCATCACCATAAACCTTGTTACCAAACACTCCATTTGGTGATACGTTGTTGAATTTCCAATGAATACAATGTGATAAGCTGGAGTTTATATGATTTTTGTGGTATTCACATTTTATTGATGCAGAATGGTATAGCCATACATATGCTGATAGAGAAGAAATACCCTCTAAGTCAAGAGATGATTTCCAAGATGTTGAAAAAGAAATTGGAGGTTGATCATGAGTGTTCACATGCGTTTGAACTTCTAAGGTTTATAAGATCTCAAGTGCAGAAGTAGAAGAAATGTTTGAAAAGAATCATCACAAAGGAAGAAGACTAGAAGATGTAATTCCAAAGAAACTTGTGATTTGAAGGACAATCACAAGTTTAGGGGAGGATTGTTAGGAATAAGTCTTCACAAGAGTTAATACTGCCAAGGTATAACTAACATTACTAATGGAGTTAGTACTGCTAGTACAAACTTAGTACTGCTGGTGTTAGTTAATACTGCTAGGAGAAAGAGTTAATATTGTTGATGGTCAAAGCTGCTGACTTGGAGATAAGTATGCATGGAGATTATTATGGGATGTTTGTAACTGATCCTAAAAGATAGGTAGTTATCTTGTAAAGGACTCCTTGTGTTCTATAAAAGGAGATCCTAGGTTTAGGATATACATATACTTAGACGAATACTTTTAGAAAAAGATTGTGATAGCTTCAAGGTTGTAACCCTAGTACTACAAGAGTACTCGTATTATTATTCTAATAATATTGAAGCAGTTTGTTATTACTTCATTGTTCATTGTTGTTTGATTATTGACTGTTTTATGAATAAACACCTCTAGAGGTGATGCAAGTGGTAGGAGAGTGAGTCCGCATACACTTTGGTATACATACAAAGTCTCAATCTTTGTTATTTTGGATTCTTCCAAGGTAACAAACACTCTACTACGTAAAGAATCGATCAAGGCGTGGTATCAACATTCACTAATTAACGAGAAAAATCAAAAAAATCCGGAAGAGCAAATATTTTTTTTTAATCTTCTACTTATACTAAAAAGAAAAGAAAATTATTTTTTACTTTTTATATTTTTAATTTTTTTGTATTTTTGATTTTCTTAAAAGCGTAACTTTCGAAGACGAAAGGTTCTCCAAATCACGATCGACAAATTGCAAACGAAGGAATCTTAATCACAAATCCCCGACAGCGACGCCAAAAATTGATTGTTAGTAATCTATACACGTATTAATAAAATATTAAATAATAGAAAATTACCAAACTACCCTTGAGGACAAAAGAAGAAAGGAAAATTCTCACAATTATATATAATAATACTATATATAACCGTTAATGATGACCGGTCGTATTCCCTCGAAGCTTTATAAAAATAAGACCAAGTTGTTATTTGACATGATTTTGAATTGGTTCAAGATGATTTGTTTTTCTAAAATCCTAAAATGAGCAAATTAAAGTACAATTAAAATCTAACTTAAATAACGGGAAAATTAAACTTTAACAAAAAACGTAAACGGGAACCCTAAACGGCGATTAAAAACCCTAAATTTCCAAAATTAAACCTAAAATGAATTTTTCTCTTTTAATGGACTCTAATTGACTAAAAAGTAATTTTAAAGAAAACTAGAACAAAAACAGAGTTGAAATGATCAAACAGCTAAAACAGATCTTATGAGCTTATACTAACAATCAAATAAGCTAGAATCTAACAGCTACTCATTATGCTAAATATTTTTGGATTTTTTAAAGATTTTTAAGACATAATATGAAAAACTAAGATCTAAGCAACTAAAGCTAAAAGCAGATGACAAAACATGATCAATAAGCACTATGAGACAGAATTAAGTACAAATAAGCTAGATTATAAGCAGAATAAACAAATTATAAGCTAGAAAATTAAGACAGAAAAGGAAAAAGGAACTTACAAGTGCCTTAGCTAAACAAAGGCTTATCAATGCTCAAGGAGCTTATCTACAACTCTAGCTTATCACGAGGATAAGCTAGTAAAGGTCCCATAAGCTTTTCCAGGTTAAGCTTATCATCCAAAAGCTAAGATCCATATTTAACCAAGGTATTTAACTGATTATTAAGGTTTAAGTAGATTAGATCCTTGTTATGAGCTCAATCCATGCTTATAGACTCAGAGAGCTTATGAAGAGCTTGTGAGAAACTTATGTAACATTAACATGAGAATTTGAGAGTTTAAAAACTTGTAAGGTAAAACAGGTTATGTAAAAACAAAGGATGATTTCATTAATAGTTAAACTGATTACAATAAGCTGAAAGTGAGAGTACAATAAGTTGGAAAAGTTACATTACTTAAGCTAAAATTTTGAAAAGCTAAAATTACAATTTTACTAAAAATTTAAAAGCTAAAAAAAACTAGATACGTGTGTGTGAATGTGAGAGGCTTTTTATAGCCTGCAAGAGATGCTTCTAGGAGTCTAGCCCGCTCCTCTATCCCTTTGATCTTGTCCCTTGAATCTTCTCTCATCATTGGATCCTTGATTTGAGCCGTTGGATTAAATGAGTGAGCACACGGATTGCCAACGTGGCATTCCGTGTGTCAGGCTCATTGTACTTCTTTTGCACTAACTTTAGTGCAAATTCTTTGTCCTTGATGTGTTTCTTGTCAGACCCGCATGACCTCCTTTGTACAAATGGACCAATAAGGAGCTTTGGTGACGTATTCTTTTGCCATGTTGGACCTTAGCACTTGAATTACTTGGCCACGTCCTCAATTTTCATTTGCCCTTTGATTTTGACGTGAGGTAAAACTGAAGAAGAAGATAAACAGTAACACATTTCGCGCGTATTTCTTTTTATAAGGGTGTGTTTTGATTTTTCTTTGACCCGGGTGTTTGGATCGGAAAGTTTGGGCTTTGACCTGGGTTTATTAAAAAAGAAGAAAAAGGGATTAGGTCCGTCAGTTGATAAGTGATTTGGTTTTATATAGGAATTTAGCAATGCTGTCTATTATTTAATAAAAAGGATATGGAGATTAGGGTTTTAGGGTTTTAGTGGCTTTTTATGAATTTGATTTAACATTAAAGCCTTCTGGGATTTTGAATAGGTTGTCTTGGTAGTTGGACAAGTGTGACTAGAGTTGACTTTGGCTGACTTTGTCTTTCTTGCTATTCAAGTGTTCCCCGGCTATTGTACAGTCTTGTCGTCTGTGTCCGTGTTTGTGCAGTTTTTTGTACCGTTTTCTTCGATTTTTGTCTATAGTCCATACTAGACCGAATAAATGAGACAAAAACATAACAATATAAAAGCATTTTAAGCACAATTTTGTCTTTTATGGGTCATTTTTGATATAAAATGGATATGTGTATTCTCACATATCAATGGCCAAGACCGACGACAATAACCGAGGTTAGAAGCTACTTGGGTCTTGCGGGCTACTATAGGAGATTTATGGAGGGATTTTGACGTTTGGCTTTACCGTTGAAGAAGCTTATAAGGAAAGGTGAAAAGTTTGTCTGGGATGAAGAACGGGAGATGAGTTTTAAAGAGCTGAAAAAGAGATTAGTTTTTGCTCTCGTACTTACTCTTCCTTCTAGCACTGGTGGTTATCAGATTTATAGCGATGCTTCGAAGAAAGGCCTTGGGTGTGTACTTATGCAACATGGTAAGGTTATTGCTTATGCATCAAGATAGCTGAAACCGTATGAGGCGAATTATCCTACACACAACTTGGAGTTAGCGGCAGTTGTATTTCCTCTTAAGATTTAGAGACATTATTTATATGGGGAAACATGTGACATCTTTACCGATCATAAGAGCCTCAAGTACATCTTTACCCAGAAAGAGTTGAATATGAGGCCGAGACATTGGCTGGAACTTCTCAAAGATTATGACACAAACATTCAGTATCATCCTGGCAAAGCTAATATGGTGGCTGATGCACTTAGTAGGAAGTCGGGAGTCTTGGCGAATCTCAAGATTGAGCCTGAAATCGTCAAAGACTTAGAACTCATGGAAGTTGAACTGTGTATCTGTGGGTATGATGGTTATTAGGCCAGCTTGAAGATTGAACCTAACCTTATCTTACGGATTAAGGAAGCTTAGAAGGAGGATAGCGAGTTATGGTATATAATACAAAATTTAGAGGAGGGTAAGTAGATGAAATTTCGGGTGGACAATGATGGTGTGATTTGGTTCGGTAATAGGTTATGTGTTCCTGATGATCCCACACTTTGAGAAGCTGTGTTGTCAGAGGCTCACAGTTCTCCTTTCTCTATTCATCCTGGTTCTACCAAGATGTATGAGGATTTGAAATAGAATTTCTGGTGGAATGGTATGAAGCAAGATGTTGCTATGTTAGTGGCAAAGTGTTTAACATGTTAGCATGTAAAGAATGAACATCAACATGCAAGTGGTCTTCTTCAGCCCTTGGATATTCCTGTTTGGAAATGGGATGAGATTTCCATGGACTTTGTGACAGGACTCCCTCGCATATAAAAGAAGAATGATGCAATTTGGGTAGTGGTTGACCGCCTGACTAAGTCAACTTACTTTTTACCTATTCAGAAAGACTATTCGGTTAGTAGATTGGCATAAATTTTTTGCCAAGAGATTATTCAATTACATGGCACACTGGCAGCAATCGTATCTGATAGGGATCCGCGTTTTACTTCTTGCTTTTGGAAGGGTTTACAAAACGCTTGGGGGACTAGACTCAAGTTTAGTACGGCATTTCATCCTCAGACTGATGGACAGATGAAACGGACCATTCAGACCTTGGAAGATATGTTAAGGTCTTGTGCTCTTGAATGGATTGGAAATTGGGATAAGTATTTGTGCCTTGTGGAGTGTGCGTACAATAACAGTGGGCATGCTAGCATTAAGGCAGCTCCATTCAAGCTTTTGTATGGACAGAAGTGTAGGGCACATATCTGTTTTAAATGAAGTCGGTAAACGACTCATTGAGGGTCTGGAATTGATTGAGGTGACTAATGAGAAGGTCGTCATTGCTAAAGAGAAGCTTAAGGAAGCAAGGTCTCGACAGAAAAGTTATGTTGATCATCATAGGAGAGAGTTGGAATTTAATCTCGGGGATCGTGTATTTCTTAAGGTGTCTCCGTGCAGAGGTGTTAGATGTTTTGGTATTAAGGGGAAATTGAGTCCGCGATTTATTGGTCCGTTTGAAATCTTAGATCGTATTGGTAAAGTTTCCTATCGTTTGGCCTTACCTCCGCAATTGTTTCATGTGCATAATGTGTTTCATGTATCACTTCTGAGAGGTTACAATTATCACCCGCTTCATGTGGTTTCGTATCCGTTAGATCAAATTCATGAAGATTTGTCTTTTGTTGAGGAGCCTGAGGCAATTTTAGACCGTCATGAGAAACAAAACCATTCCGTTCGTTAAAATTCTTTGGAAGAACCATCCCGAGCGTGAAGCTACTTGGGAAACCAAAGAATCTATGCGAGCTAGTTATCCGCATTTCTTTCCGTAATTCGGTACGTTTCGTTTAATCTTCCTATTTCAATTATGAGGACTAAATTTTCTTTTTAGAGGGGAAGAGACTTTAACATTTTGAATATAACCTAAGTTTAAATAATAAGTCTTTAACATTAAAACCTTAGGTTATAATTGTTTGTACATTATAAATTCATAACATAAGGTATTTTAAAAAATATATATAAATTTTCTTATTTTAAGGATATATGGCCAGCCCCCTTTTATTTAGTATGATATCTTTATTTTATTTTTTACAAAACCTATTTTAAGTATTAAGTGTAAAAGGATTAGAGCAAATATTGTGTAATCTCCTAAAAGAATAAGAAATTTTTGTCTCCCTCTTTTCTCTCATCTTAGGCCGGCTTTATCCCTCTCCATCACCATTCGCTCCCAAAAATTTTACTCCAAAACTTGTGTTCATCCATAGAATTTTCAAGAAGAAGAAGGTGGTGTAGTAATTGGTGATTCCTGTAGTGTTTTTCAAGCCTTGGTATTTTTGGTTTGATTCTTGGCTTTAGTTCTTTGGTATTCTTGTTCTTGTGATCCTCTCCATCTTGATTCCATAGGTATTCCATATTCTTTTGATTCATTCCTTATGTCACCATGATTATACATAAGTTTTTACATAAAATCATAGAACTGTAAAAGGAAAACATGTGTAATAATCTTGTAAAATTCTTTATGATTGAACCTAAAATAATCTTGTTAAAATCATGTTATGAAATCCTAGATAATCATTAATGATGTTTTAATGAAAACCTACAAGATTAGAAACCCTAAGACATGTTTTTATGAAGAGGATTGGTAAGAATTAGGGTATATATGTCTTTATGTTTCTGTCCAGAATTTTGGGTCGTGTTGATCGAGGTATAACTTAGTGATAAAAAAGAGTTATGACATGATTCTTGAGCATAAAGTTGAATTCAAAGAGTTTAATTTCTGGAAAAGTCGGGCTCATGTCAATTGGAGGTTGGGAAGGTCGATTTTTAATTTTTATAAGATTAAGTGTCGAATCTGGAATTTTTGTTCGAACAATTCAATAGTAGTATTTGATTTTTATTTCTCAAACCGTAAGGAGTTAGCTTCTAAAATTTAAGCTGGTAACTCTTCATGATATTAGCTACATCCATGATTTTTTTCAGAATTTTTTGAGTTGCCTAAGTAGGGTTTTTACGCGTAAACTTTTCGAAAGTACCAACAGGTCATTTTCTGGATCAGCTTTAGTAATGATGGTTAAAGGGGTATTTATACATGGTAATAAATTCCACAAAAATTTAGAGACATACCAGACACATGTGGGAACCTCTGTGATTTTTGGTATAATTTTAGGAGGTCGTTTAATTGGTCTATAAAATTAGAAACCAACTCTTAAAAAGTTTACAAATTCTAGAAATTTAGAAAACCCTAATTAGGTTTCATTAAGTGTTATAAGTAGTAAGATTTAGCAATGAACCTATAAAATAAGATATATAATGATATGTAATCATGGATTCTTGTAGATTCGATGAAAAGGGAGTGATCTCTTGTCTTTGTGTTCTTTCTCTTTGTTGCGTGTTTGTTAAGGTACATATATTCCGTTCTTTTAGTAAGGACACCTCATGACTTGATTCTCATTTGTTTCAGCTACTTTGATTCGTTTGATATTCCATCTGATTTGCTATCCGTACTCATGACTCATTCATATTCGCTGATATTCTGTTTGATTTGATATTCGCATTCATGATTCCTTTAATCTTTGTTTGAATATAATATTTGATCCGTTATCTTGATTGAATTATTAGTAACTTATTCAGTTTGCGTAAATCTTTGCCCGAGCTATTTGAACTAGTCATGGAGGTACCATGACCATGTCATTGATGCACCAATGGCATGACACTATCTGTGGCGGTGTGATTGGTCCACGGCGTTCCCTTTTGAATGATGGCCTTTGATTATTATTAGCTTACATATCTATGTATACTCGTCATTGTACTTGTGTATATGGATATGACTTTATTTTGCAGGAAGCGTATGGATGTATCCTAGGTACTTTGTTCCGTTAAGTTCAGGTGAATGGTTGTGTGTGTGCTATACACCCATATCACATTTGGTACATCAGGAGTTGCAAATCCTGTGTACAACTTATTATGTGGCTATATGATTATATATGTTTAGTGTCTATTCATGTGTCATGTTTAGACAATTATCTAAGCTCGTGGGCATTCCTTTGTTGTTCTTGATTCTTATTAATTGGATTCGTATTTCGTATGATATTTGTTTAGCAGGTTCTCGTGATTCGTTTCATTAATTCTTTTGTCTTATTACCTTTTTTCTATTATATCTGTTCAATGAGCATTAGCTCAGCCGCATTTTCTTTTCCTGCGGCAGGTAATAAGCGGGAAGCTGGGATTTCAGTGTTGAGAGTAGAAAGCTTTTAGAGGACCGACCCTTGATAGATTTTCTTTGTTTGGATTTATATTTAAGACTTATTTCGTTTGAAGATCTCTTTTCATTTAGACTTTGTTGAAATTTAATACTTTTGGAAGTCATTTTGTTACATGACTTAGTATTTTTATTTTATAAAGTATTCCACTTGCGTTTATATGTTCTGATATGACACCATAATGTGACTCTTGGTCTCTTTATCGGAGCGGGATGTTACATTCATTAAAACTATAAACTATTTTTAAAAATATTTATAAAACTAGATCTAAAAATAAATAAGCAATCGAAAATTTTAACTACTAAAAAGCTTTTATACCTACTAAACTAAATAATAATCTTTCGAAAATAAGGGTGCTCAAAACATTAAGAATAATCCGAGTAGAAGACTCATGACACCCTTTTTGCAATTCGAATCGAGCATAAACAAGAAATAAGCAACCAAATAAGTAAAACAAGAAGACAAAATAAATTAAGCAAAAGCTTATTTGGATAATATGAGCTTAGATCTAAATCTAATAAGCCAAAGGAAGGCTTATTTGAAGTAAGAAATAAGCTATGAGAAAGCTAGAAGCAACAATAAGCCAAAATAAGCTTAAAAAGAAAAGAAAAGAAAATAGAGGATTAGAAAAAGAATAAGCCATAAGAAAATAAACATTTCAATCTTCAAAACATCTTCAATAATGAACTTAAAAGAGTTGATTACAATAAACTAAATAAGCTATAAAATCTTTTACAATAAGCTAGAACTATACTACACTAATCCTAAAACTAACCTACAGTACTATGAAAATAAACTAAATCTAACACCCATCTGCTACTTGTATCTATTTATAAGGCCCATGTCCAAAGGGTGTTTTAGTAATTTACACGGATAAAACGTGTGAACTAAATTTCCTCAAAAGCCTCCACCGCCAATGATTGGCATAAATTATAACAACCTCGGACGTTTTCCAGCGAATTCAGACCCGATCCTCCACTAAAAAGATTACACGTGGCCTCTTTATTTACATCTAAATAACGCATGCACATTACTCGTTTCTACCCCTCAACTGAAAACAAATTATAAGTATTTCCTCTGCCACGTATCACCGGTCGATTGGTTTAGAAAATTATAGTGGGAGCTCACGTGACAATTGTTGAATTGTTTAAAGGCACGTCGGATCATTTTTTAATCAACTCCTAGCATCAAATTGATATATCAAAGTATGTTGGGCCTATATTTTGCAATTCATTTGTTGGGCCGAAAGTTGCAATACAAATGGGCCTAGACATTTCATTATTTTTGTTGGGCTTAGTTGTTAACATGTCTTGAACCATTAATAAGTATGGGTCGGTCCGACCCATATAAATGGTATCGAGCCGGCCAAATAAAAGATGAAAGCACCGTTTGACTCGAATTTTCGTGCTCTTTCCAACTGCATGCTCGGAGAATTTTTCCGACTTCGTCTTGGCTTCAAATAATAAGCAAGCTTGATAGAGTCAAGCCCGAAAATCACCGTTTTTGCTTCGTTTTCAATCCTTAGTACCTGCGAGAGATAAAAACAAAATACAAACATATTTGCAAGATAATTAACCATATTTTAGTGTTTTTAGACAAATTAAAAGTGTTTTTTGGGGTATAAATGATGTGTGTTTAAGTACACATTACTCAGTTACTTCACTTAAGCAAGCTAAAGGTTATATGCAAAAACTGAACTGACATTTAACATATGAAAGTTTGTTCAGTTTTGGAAGAAAGTGCTGAAGCTTTCGTTTTCTTCAGTCAGTATTGAAGCTTCAGGTTTTGAATCAATGTTCAATATACCTAGTTCAACAATCAATCTTTTAAAAGTTGGCTCATCCAAAGGCTTAGTGAAGATATCAGCAAGTTGATATTGAGTGGGAATGAAATGGAACTCAATGTCCCGTTTGAGAGTATGATTCTTGATGTGACATTAATAAGCTTTGTTTTTTTTAGTGCAGAATTTGATTGTTATGGGTAACTTTTCATATATGATATCATAGTCAGTCAGTTGACTCTTTTTGCGTAGTATGATGGCACAACATCCAGCATCAGCTATATCTTCAACTTCAGTTGAGAACATAGCTACAGATTCTGCTTATTCGCACTTCAGCAAACAAGCTTGCCTTCAAGTAACTGACAAGCATCTGAAGTGCTTTTTTTGTCCATGTTGCATCCAGCACAATCAGAGTCTGGGTATCCTTTTAGGTCAAGACCTGAACGTTTTAGATAGTAAAGACTAAGATTGGAAGTACCATTTAGGTACCTAAAAATTCTCAACAGAAATAAAGTAGGATTCCTTATTTTTGATTGATGTCTTGCATAGAGATCAGTTGAGAATTGAATGTCAAGTCTACTTGCAATTAGGTTCAATAGTGATCAAATCGTACCTCTATACTGAGACTCATTTACAACTTTTCCATTGAGATCAGGTCCTAACATGTTAAAGGGCACAATTTGAGTATTCACTGATGAACCAATTTTGTCATACTTTCTCAGCAGATCTTTGACATATCTTTCTTTGTTGATGAAATGCCTCTTTTAGATTGTTCAATCTGAAATTCGAGGAAATAGGTGAGGACACCTATCATGCTTATTTCGTATCTTTGAGTCATCAGTTTAGCAAACTGTTTGCACACCTTTGTGCTGGTAGACCCAAGGATAATATCATCAACATGAATTTGTACCAAAATCACATTTGTTTGAGTTTTGTAGATAAACAGATTGTTTTCTATCATACCTCTTACAAAATTATGTTTAGTGAGATAGGTTGAGAGAGTTTCATACCATGCTTTTGAAACTTGTTTAAGTCCATAATGGGCTTTGTCCAATTTTGCAGACATGGTTGAGGAATTCATTACATCTTAAAACCTGGAGGTTGTTTGACATATACTTCTTTTAGTTTACCATTGAGGAATGTATTATTGACATCCATTTGATAAAATTTGAGGTATATGTATGTGGTAAGGCAAGAAAGATCCTGATTGCTTCAAGTCTTGCAACTAGAGCAGGATTTTATCATGATTTATGCCTTATGATTACAATGTAAGGTTCATTCTTTATTGAAAGAATTGAAATTGTATCATGTGCTGGAGTATCTTCCATTTGGAGAGGATAAGAGTTTAGAGATATGAACATCTTTAGTTTTGTAAGGCTATCAATGAAATTGGTTTTCATTGGTGTGTTTTTTTGTTCAAACTAATCATCATTAATGAGTTCATCAGTTTGAAATGGATGATCAGTTTTGATCATTGTGATCAATTTGATCATTTTGACCATATTGAGGTGAGAATTCCGCTTTAATAACAGTGGATTTTTTTCATAAGGTTTTATGAAGAATTCTTAGTTGTTAAAACCATTTTTAGTTAATGCTGTGGTAACATTTAATCCCTCCTTTTTTGCAAACCTATGACCATAACCACAACCTTCAATGGTGTATGTGGAGTTATTTCCATACATTCCTTCAGGGCCTGGTACATCCTATATTTGTGCAGGTAATTTATGTTTTGAATGACAGTTGTTCAAATGTGATAAAGATTACCTAATGTTACACTACATAAAATAGGATCAGGATGGTTAGTTTTTTTAGAAACCCACCTTTTAGTGGGAGTCTTTGATCTTAGAGCACTTGATGATTCAATCTTACTTGCTTTGAAAGAATTCCACTTTCTAGCTTAAGAGCTTCTCTTTCCTGAACCACTCAATGTTATTGTGATCAAATGTGGTATGAACATTGCTACCACATCACCACAGTTCTTTGTGACATGTTGAGGGTTTCTAAGTTTGATTCCTCTTCTTAGAAAAATAATCATGTTATGACCATTAGTATTATGATCATAGCTTCCACATATTTCACATATGGGATATTATACACAATCATCAGATTTATGATCATTATATCCACAATGTATATAGGAAAGAAAAAAGAGTATTAGTTTGCCTTGCAGGAGCTAAGTTAGTTTTAGAAACTGAAGAACTTTTGTTGCCTCTAACAGGAGCCGAGGAAGGTTCATTTATTGTGATACCTTTTAAAGTTTCAGGTTTTAATGTAGATTTTAACTTCAAAATTGATTTGATAGTCTTTGGTCCAAAAACAGGTTCAACACCAGTCAGCTTCTCCAGTGGAGGAAGGGGGTGCTACAGACTGAAGATTCATCCGCTGAATCATAATCAGTCACCGAAGAGTCAGAGACAACAACTGAGTGGTCAGTTGTGTTTCTTTGTGACTCATTTGAGGGTACCTTACTATGACAGAGTAGAATCTTCAGTTTCAGATAACTTAGGTTTGTAACTACTAGTAATAGACACCTTTGAGTTGTTTGTTGAAGACTTTACAAACACTAGGTATTTTGGCCTAGAGCTGGAGGTATCTTTAGTGAGTTGGTCAATTCCTAAGATTTTCTTCTTTTGAGTAGGAATTTGTTTACTGGTACACTGATTAACTTTATTTGAATTGTTTAGCCATGCTTCTGTAATAGAAGTTAGCTCTTTCAGTTCATTTCTTAAGTTTTGATTCTCTTTGAGAATCTCAGTGTTTACATGTTGCATGGTTAGAAGATCAAGCTTTGCTTGCTTTAATACCGAGAACTGTTCTTTACATGTATTTAGTTCTTGAATAAGATTTCTATGTTTTGACATGAGATTGTTTATATGTTCTTCAATATAGTTTAGATCAATACACAGATAATCTAGAAAGGATTTTCTATCATCATTATCTTCCATTTCAAGAAGAGTGTGTACCTTTTTCATGGAGATCTTAATCCAATCACCATTTCTGGCACTTTCTTTGCCAACAAAAACTCTTTCTTCATTAGTAAGAGCTATAAGAGCTTTAACTTTAGTTACATCATTGTCATCAGATGACACTTATTCTTCATCCCAATCATATGATTCAGCAATTAGACCTTTGTTTTTCCTGATGATGAACTGGGAGCTGAGCCCTAGAATTGAGGAGGGCTAGTTTAGCTTTGACTTTGTTGTACTTTGCTTTAAAGTCTTTGGTATGCCTCGGTTCAGGTTTTTGTTCAGATGAATGGAGAAGTTTTGGTTGAAAAGGTGACTGATATGAAGGAAATGATGTCTTTGACCAACAGTCTCTTGCAAAATGATCATTCTTGCTACATTTGTGGCATTCAGTTTGGCCAATTGCTTTTGCACTACTAAACCTTTGAGTACCCTTTTTAAAGAACCTTTTAGATTTGGCTAAAAGTGCTCTTGCTTGGTATTCTTTTTAAGGTCATTTATGTACTTTTGACTGCTTCTTGTATCCTCTTCATCATCAGGACTATCTTGAAAGTCCTGAACAATAGAGGAAGAGAAAAAAGGAGTTGATAGTGGAGTTGTAGGGATAAGAGTTTTCTCTTGGTTAGTATCATAAATACTGTTTATAAGGTTTTCTTCATATTTAAGTTTACCAAATAGAGAAGCAAGCTCAGATTCTTTCACATGATTTGTGTTTCTGAGACTTTGACAGAAAGCTAGCCACTTCTTTGGTAACCTATTTATAAAACCTGTATTTATCTCAAGCTTTGAAAGTTTAATGCCATCATTTACTAGTTCATTCATCAAGGCTTTATATCTGGTGAAAGTTTGTGTTAGAAATTTACCTTCTTTGAATTTAAAGCTGTTATAGCACAACTTCAGATCTATGACCCTACTTTCTTTCACATTAGAGGGCCCCTCATGATATAGTATCAGGTCATCCCAAGTAGATTTTGCAGTTAAGCAGTTTATGAAAGAGTATATTTAGTCATCTAGAAGCATAAACATAATGAGACTCATTCTTTTAATTTGAGTATTCATTGATGAACCAATTTTTTCATACTTTCTCAGCAAATCTTTGAAATATCTTTCTTTGTTGATGAATAGCCTCTTTTAGATTGTTTAATCTGAAATTTGAGGAAGTAGGTGAGGACACCTATCATGCTTATTTCGTATCTTTGAGTCATTAGTTTAGCAAACTGTTTGCACACCTTTGTGTTGGTGGACCCAAAGATAATATCATCAACATGAATTTATACCAAAATCACATTTGTTTGAGTTTTGTAGATAAACAGAGTGTTGTCTATCATACCTCTTACAAAATTGTGTTTAGTAAGATAGGTTGAGAGTGTTTCATACCATGCTTTTGAAACTTGTGTAAGTCCATAATGGGCTTTGTCCAATTTTGCAAACATTGTTGAGGAATTCATTACATCTCAAAACCTGGAGGTTGTTTGACATTTACTTCTTTTATTCTACCATTAAGGAATGTATTATTGACATCCATTTGATAAAATTTGAAGTATATGTATGTGGTAAGGCAAGAAAGATCCTGATTGCTTCAAGTCTTGCAACTAGAGTATGATTTTATCATGATTTATGCCTTATGATTACAATGTAAGGTTCATTCTTTATTGAAAAGAATTGAAATTGTATCATGTGCTGAAGTATCTTCTATTTGGAGAGGATAAGAGTTCAGAGATCTGAACATCTTTAGTTTTGTGAGGTTATCAATGAAATTAGTTTTCATTGGTGTGTTTTTTTGTTCAAACTAATCATCATTAATGAGTTCATCAGTTTGAAATGGATGATCAGTTTTGATCATTGTGATCAATTTGATCATTTTGACCATATTGAGGTGAGAATTTTGCTTTAATAACAGTGGATTTTTTCATAAGGTTTTATGAAGAATTCTCAGTTGTTAAAAGCATTTCAGTGTTAATGCTATGGAACATTTACTTTCCTTCCTTTTTTGAAAACTATACCATAACCATAACCTTCAATGGTGTATGTGGAGTTATTTCCATACATTCCTTCAGGTCTTGGTACATCCCATATTTGTGCAGGTAATATATGTTTTGAACGACAGTTGTTTAAATGTGATAAAGATTACCTGATGTTACACTATACAAAATAGGACCAGGATGGTTAGTTTTATTTAGAAACCCACCTTTTAGTGGGAGTCTTTGATCTTAGAGCACTTGATGATTCAATTTTAATTGCTTTGAAAGAATCAACTTTCTTAGCTTAACGAATCGTTATTTACATTCCCTCCTTTTTGCAAACTATACCATAACCACAACCTTCAATGGTGTATGTGGAGTTATTTCCATACATTCCTTCAGGGCCTGGTACATCCTATATTTGTGCAGGTAATTTATGTTTTGAATGACAGTTGTTCAAATGTGATAAAGATTACCTAATGTTACACTACATAAAATAGGATCAGGATGGTTAGTTTTTTTAGAAACCCACCTTTTAGTGGGAGTCTTTGATCTTAGAGCACTTGATGATTCAATCTTACTTGCTTTGAAAGAATTCACTTTCTTAGCTTAAAGAGCTTCTCTTTTCCTGAACCACTCAATGTTATTGTGATCAAATGTGGTATGAACATTGCTACCACATGTTTCACAGTTCTTTGTGACATGTTGAGGGTTTCTAGGTTTGATTCCTCTTCTTAGAGAAATAATCTTGTTATGACCATGAGTATTATGATCATAGCTTCCACATATTTCACATATCGGATATTATACATAATCATCAGATTTATGATCGTTATATCCATAATGTTTACAGGAAGAAAAAGGTATTGCTGGCCTTGCAGGTATGGATCATGAGGAAGATACACCTTGACCATTATAATACTGATTTATATTCATGGAAGACATAAATTCAGCATGATCACATGTTCTGTGATTTGTTCTCTTGAACTTTTTACAAAACAAGACTTCATAACAATTCTCAAATAGATGATTGTTTTGTCCACACAATTCACAATTCATTTTAAATTGAGTTTTGTATTTGTTTTGAAGTGCTTTGGGAGGAACCTGTTGAGAATTCTTGTTTCTGAAGTAAGATAATTTATTCTTGCTAATTTGTAATTTTAGTTCATTAAGTTCTTTCATTACAATAGCTAAGGGAGGATCATCTTCCATTTTTACATTTTTTAACTTACTAGCAGGAGCTGAGTTAGTATTAGAAACTGAAGAACTTTTGTTGCCTATAACATGAGCTGAGGAAGGTTCATTTATTGTGATACCTTTTAAAGTTCTAGCTTTGAATTTGGATTTTAACTAGCTGAGTGGTCAGTTGTGTTTCTTTATGACTCATTTGAGGGTACCTTACTAGTTTCATGATTTGATAGAGCAGAATCTTTAGTTTCAGATAACTTAGGTTTGTAACTACCAGTAATAGACACCTTTGATTTGTCTGCTGAAGACTTTACAAACACTAGGTCTTTTGGCCTAGAGCTGGAGGTATCTTTAGTGAGTTGCTCAATTCCCAAGATTTTCTTCTTTTGAGTTAGAATTTGTTTACTGGTACACTGATTAACTTTATTATATTGTTTAGCCATGCTTCTGTAATAGAAGTTAGCTCTTTCAGTTCATTTCTTAAGTTTTGATTCTCTTTGAAAATCTCAGTGTTTACATGCTGCATGGTAAGAATGTCAAGCTTTGCTTGCTTTAATACCAGAAGATGTTCTTTGCATGTATTTAGTTCTTGAACAAGATTTCTATGTTTTGACATGAGATTGTTTGTTTGTTCCTCAACATAGTTTAGATCAATACACATATAATCTAGAAAGGATTTTCTATCATCATTATCTTCCATTTCAAGAAGAGTGTGTACCTTTTTCAAGGAGATCTTAATCCATTCAACATTTCTGGCACTTTCTTTGCCAACAGAAACTCTTTCTTCCTCAGCAAGAGCCATAAGAGCTTTAACTTTAGTTATGTCATTGTCATTAGATGACACTTATTCTTCATCCCAATCATATGATTCAGCAATTAGACCTTTGTTTTTGCCTGAGGATGAACTGGAAGCTAAGGCACCAGAATTGAGGAGGGCTAGTTTAGATTTGACTTGTTTAGCTTTGTCTTTGATGTACTTGCTTCAAAGTCTTGGTAATTCCTTGGTTTAGGTTGTGTTCAATGAATTGAGAGTTTTGGTTGAAAAGGTGACTGATATGAAGGAACTGATGTTTTTGACCAGCAGTCTCTTGCAAAATGACCCTTCTTGCCACATTTGTGGCATTTAGTTTGGTTAGTTGCTTTTGCACTGCTAAACCTTTGAGTACCCTTTTTGAAGAACCTTTTAAATCTAGCTAAAAGCGCTCTTGCTTGGTATTCTTCTTCAAGGTCATTCATTTACTCTTGACTGCTTGTTGTATCTTCTTTATCATCAGGACTGTCTTGAGAGTCCTAGATAATAAAGGTAGAGAAGAAGGTAGTTGACAATGGAGTTGCAGGGACAAGAGTTTTCTCTTTGTTAGTATCATAAATATTGTTTATAAGGTTTTCTTCGTATTTGAGTTTACCAAATAGAGAAGCAAGCTCAGATTCTTTCACATGATTTATGTTTCTGATACTTTGGCAGAAAGCTAGCCACTTCTTTGGTAACCCATGTATAAAACCAGTATTTATCTCCGCTTTGAAAGAGTTTGATGCCATCATTTAGCCAATCATTCATCAAATCTTTGTATTGGGAAAGTTTGTGTTAGAAAATCCCTTCTTATGAATTTGAAGGTGTTAATAGCACAACGTCAAGTCCATACCACTTTCTTCACAATCAGAGGACCCCTTATAATATATATCAGGTCATCCCAAGTAGATTTTTCAGTTAAGCAGTTTATGACAGAGTCCATTTGGTCATCTGGAAGCACATACATAATGAGACTTTTGTGTCACGCTATCAACAGTTAGCACTTTTCCTCATCCCTTAGGTGCCATTTTCTCTAGCTTCCTTTTACTAGCTGCCATAGGAATTTAAGACCGTTTGAAGTGATGTTTTCAATTGAGGTTCAATAACAACTATGTGAGCACATAAACCACTTTTTTACAAATTGGTATGAAAATTTTCACCCTCTAGAACAAGGAGCGCATTGTAACTGGCCACCATTTTATTCAAGAGTCTGTGGTACTTCTACTATTTCCATTAAAGATGGATCTTGATTTTAAAAATCTTTGAGCCTTTATATATCCTTTTAAAGGGATTTTATAAACCAGAAGGCTCTGATACCACTTGTTGGTCCTTTGGAATCTGATATAAGGTTTATCAAATTAAACTAATCAGATTCCATGGGAACGAGGTGAGTTTTAAACAGATATATATGAAGAATATAAAGAACAAGTTTAAAACACATAAGTACTTTTCAACGTACAGGTTCTTATTAGAATCAAATAAAGAATCTATGATAAACCTTGCTTGCGGAATAGCAAGGTGGTTGAATGACAATTGGGTGTTATCTCCTTCGAACTTATTCTCTAACCAAAGTTATGAGAAATAAGAAAACAAACTATTCGAGTAGAACTGAAGCTTCAGCTTCAGCAGTTTCGATTCAGTTTGTTTGAGAGATAAATGAACTCTTCAATGTGTTTCACATTAATTGGAAGAGATATCATTTACTATGGGAATCCCTTTTGTTTTATAGGCAAAGGGATTAGGATTAAGTTAACCTAGTATGCGTGTCATGCATCCAATGGGTGGTTGAGATACCATTTAATGCAGACGTGCTCTAAAGTACCAAGTACAATCCTTAAAGGAAAGTCGTTGTATTTCTATGCCAACTTTAGAAACATCTTTTCCCAAGGAGATTACTTTATTCCTTTTGACATAAAGCAATATTTTTCCCGCTTTGTAAACCTTCTAGAAGTGAAACAACACGTTTCAACTTCTGTTAAGTAGATAGACTACGCTCAGCTTGAAATTGTCAACCAAACTGAACTGAAGCTCTTTCCAAAGACCTTCTTCAGTTTCAGTACCGCTGCATAAATTAAAGTGAAGATACTTCCCAATCTTCTAAGGACCTAAAGAGCTGAAGCTGAAGAAACTTTAGCGACTCAAACTAAAAGACTTTAGCTTGAGTAACACTTAGGGGATTTTAAGTTTAAATCTACTGAGAAACTAAAGGGCTCAGTAAATGAACCAAACAATCGGTTTAGAGGTAAAACAGTTGCTTGTGCCAGATTCTAGTGGCTGGTCAATTATGCCAAAGTAAAACATTAATGCATGCAATATTATTTAGAATCCTGACATAGAATCACATGATATCATAATATTCAACTCAATCGACAATCCATACTCTTCCACATGCTTATAGTCCTCCGAACCTATCGCCTACCAGCTGGAGCTAACCCTAGGTCGGAAAAGTTGTCCTTGCATAGAGGTTCACATAGAACTCATGCACAAAATGATTAGTTCCGCAGAACTGTCAAAATATTCCTCATTCATTTACATAGCAGGTCATAGTTAATAGGCATTGTCCAGAGAATACAAAAAAGTTTTGAACATATGAAAAGCAATATAAATTGATTTGAGAGTATAATTTTTCCCCATCAGGAAAAGAGTCTAAAAAAGTGGGGCTACGAGAATTCACCTTAACAAAGATGATAAGTAACTGAAAGTATGATGGTCAAAGAACGACATACAACGGCTTTCAGACACGACCTAGCAATTTGACCGACTTAGAAATATGTTTGAAATGGATATTTGGATTTTGATGCATAGGAGTTTTGAAAACATTTTCGTATTACTGTTTTTAGTAGTATTGGTTGCGTAGTGGTTGACGATTTAGACTCGAATGAGATATGTCAAAGTATGTATATTAGATATAATACGCTTATACTATTTAAGAGAATAGACAAATAAAATAACAAGACTTAGATAATAGATATTAATAAATATGTTTCGGTAAATCTATCCAGTAGCCTCAAGCTACCTAGTTTAATTGTAGTAGTTATGAAAAATGACACGTTTAGTTACGCTAAATCATTACTAGGAGTTTTATAGTTTATAAAATTATAAAATATATTTTTTGTCTTTTGGTCGATTTATTAAAATAATAACATTTTATTATCTCGTCTTTTGTCGGTTTTATGGAATTATTCGTTTTTAGTAAAATATTATTATATAATTTATTTTCATAATATTTCAGCTGACTGTTCGTTTTTTACGGACGTTTTCAAGGTTTTTTAAACCTCATTTTTTTCAAACACTTTCCCTTAAATAAATCAATTCGGGATCATAACGACCAATAAATCCCATTTGTGAAGTTTATCCAGACGCACTTTCTCCAATGAACTATCTAACTACCCTAATATATTTATTATATTTCTATTATATTTATATTTTTATATATATATATATTTATATATTTATTATTATATATATATATATATTTATATTTTATATATATATATATAAGTAATAATCACGTTCAAAAAGTCCGTTTTAAGCGTTTAATATATTGTTTTTGCTATATTGGGCCTTAAGGCCCAATAATAGTTCAAATTTTTGTATATTAGTTTTTTAAAAGTTCGATTTGGACTATTATCAAGCCCATTAAGAAATTAAGCCCTAAGAAAATAAACCAATATTAAGCTAAGGCTCACGGACCAAGACTAAGCCATAGATTAGGCCTAGCTTATTGGGTCGTTTCCTTTTAAGCTCATAATAAGCTATCCTTAGCTTATTATTAAGCCGTTAAGCTACGCGGGTTCTTAAATAACAAAATAAGCTACAACAAAAACCATGAAAATAAGTAGGACCACAAAAGGGGCCACAATAAGCCACGACTTATTGGGTCCTTTTGGGCCGTGAGCCATATAAGCCCAAAATAAGTATGTTTAGCTTATAAATAAGCTAATAAGCTACGTAGTACTTTTAGTTCTCGAAATAAGCTATCAAAATAAGTATTAAAATTATGACAAAAGAGGTAAATAACCAAAACCATTTTCTTTTTGTTCCTTATGGTGGTTCGAGACATATAAGCCCAAAATAAGTCTACCAAAACTTATCAATAAGTCAAATAAGCAAATATGTATAATAAGCAAATAATGTAATCTCACTAACGCAATCATTATGTAAAAGTGACCAACCCCTGTTTCCCTTTTTATTTTGGTTCGAACCCCAAACGCACCCTTATTGGGGTTTCGTACATTTTCTTGTTTGATTTTTAGGAATATGCCACATACATCTGACATCTATGCATCACTAGCATTCTAAAAGTACAATTTTTTTTGAAGAAATGATTGACTTTAAAAAAGAGGGGTTTTGAATACGAGGTCGACACGAAACCAACAACCCAAATGTTGTTTTTATGTACCCACGCTTATTAGAATCAACCCGAATGTATTTTATCCTTCACGTTCTTGATCAAAATTTGAAAAATAAATGTGTTTTGTGTGTGTTGGTAGTCGGACGAGACAAGAAAAAAAAGGAGGAGAGAAAAGAATTTTAGTGTGTGTTTATTTGGTGTTAGTGTTGTTTTTGAATGAAAATAAAACTTGCTATGCCATGCAGCCCTTTAGGGGGGTCAAAATTCCTAAAAAAAAGCCTTCTTGATCCCTTGGGGGCTTCGATATCGCCTATGGCTTCCTAGGGGGAGCCCAGGTGCCTTCCTCACTTGTCGCGGTTAAAAATAACGTCCAGTAGTTAGTGTTTTAAAGTGACCAAAGTTTGTTATATTTTTAATGAATGTAAAAACATATTTACATGAATTTAGAATATTCATACCATATGTTTTATAACTAAACTATTTTAGATCAAGTATAGACCATTTACGGATGTGCCGGAACGCGTTGTTTGACATTTTTAAGCAGTTTGCGGGACAACCTCCCGGATACTGATTAAGTATGGATATAATCATCCAAAAAGAGATAATTAAATAAATAAATGAACTACTGGTCAAATAGATAATAAATTGACTACCGTTAACACGATAACTATTCTGACTTAAAAAGTCAAAGGGTTAAATAGAACATTATGAGACTGGAAGATCGACAAAGGTTACATAAGTGACCAATGCAAACGTGAGAGTTCAGGAAGTGATAGTTTGAAATAAAAGACTTATTATAGTAGAGGATTGTTGACTGACAGCAGGATAACCGTAATGTTTACGCACCGTAAAAGTCAACAGAAGTAAAAAAATGAACTGTTTTATAGAAATTCATTGGGATAGATATATGAAAGTATGTAGTCAAAGTATTTTGGGATACTATAACCTAGGAAAAATCACCGGTTATCACAGTCTTACTATAACACCCTGTGTTTTCAAGCCTTTGACGACATCAATAAATGTACTATTTATTTTTGGTATTGTACGTGTTTGCTTTAAATTGTAAACGTTAAGTTAAATCGCGTACGCCAAAAATTAGCGTTCAATGTAAACGGGCATCAAACAATTAAATGTTTACATCAAGCAAGGGTTATATAATTATTTTGAGGATAATTATTAACTTTGTTCATTTTATTTTTATCGGATACGTAAAGTGTATACGTTTCGCGATAAATTGCGTTTAGGCACTCCCGGAACCACAAAAACTTTTCTACGCTTCAACAAATACCCACTTTTATACCCAATACCACAAATTAAAATTATTATATATCATGTACATCTTTGTTTTGCCCCAATATTCTTGCTTCTTATACAATATATACATTGAAAAATGTCTTTACTTGCAACTTGGTCTCAACTTTAGGCAACATTACTTCATTAATGGTCACATTCTCCCATCCTGGACCAAGGGACTAGGACCATGGCCATACCTAAGGACTCTTATATGTCCCCTAGACTATCCTTAAATCTTAATTTTCATGCATGATTAGCAAGAACTCATACAAGCGATATATTAGAGAGAAAAAATCACAAAAACACTCTCTTTTCCTTTATAGAGCTCTACGGCTCCATTCCATTAGGCCTAACAAACCCAACAATATGTTATTCAATCCATACACTTCTATATACACCTTTTCTAAGATTATACTAAGGCTTTTGCAAGCATTGACTCACCCCCGATTTTCCAAGTATTCTCAAGTAAAGGAAGTTAGGGTCTTCTATTAAGGAAAGCTAGGGTTTAATTAGTGCAAGCTTGGTTTTTATGGCTAAACAGGGTTTAGCTACTTATACTTCATAATCTTATACCTCATAAAGGTCTCCATTTTTAAACTCTTTTTGATGTTTTTATAATTATCATTTTTATGCACATGATTATTGTATTTAGCTTAAATCACCATTTAGGTTTTATTTATGAAAATGAAGTTTATACTTGAAATGATTATTTTACACACTCATATACATGTGTTGTTATTACTTACATCATGTTAAAAAGGATGAGAAAATATTGTATCAAGTTATTTTAGTGTAAAAATGATTATGGGTAAATTAGGGTTTATAATAATTCATAATATGTTTCAAGTGAAAGTAATACAAAAGACATGTTAATATTGATTATGGACTCTTAATCATGTTAATAGAACACTAAAATAAAGTCTCATGGAAAGAAATACACTTGTACACACTTGGTTATGTGTAAAAATGATTATTGACAAAACTAGTAAAATAAGTTACTTAAGTAAAGTTATGGTTTTAAAGTATGTTAATGGATTTGTTAACATGGGTAACTTGGACACATGAGGACTATTATGGACAAGTTAATACTAATATAAGGATGATATATAATATATATGATATATGAGGACATTGTGGTAAAATAAAAAAGTAATAAAGTATAAGAAAAGAATCAAAAATGGATTCAACAAAACTCAAGCAACATTTGTCCATAAGTCGAATTTTTACGTAATCCATTTATATTTTTATAATGATTATTACTTTTCCACGACGATTCGAAAAAAAGTAAGAAACTTGTTAAACGGATTAATAACGAAAAAGTTACGTTAAAAACGAGTTATACGTTAATAAACGAAGTCGTAAGTAAATTTTTATAAAAACATTTTTATAAAATTTATAAACAGCAAGTATTAATATTTTTAATAAATAATACACATTTTTAGGTCTTCCAAAATGATAAGGGAATCGTAAATTTTTCAAATTAATAACGATTACGATGTTATGATTTCGCGGAGTTTACGACAATATTTCTTTTATAAATCTATTTTTATAAAAGTTACTATTCATGACAGAAAGTTATTATATTTTAATAATCATAAAAATTATAGGAAAACTTTCAACAACGAGAAAGTCCTCGAAAGAATTCATTAAAAACGGAGCTATATCGAATAAATTACGACATTTAGGGTTTTAAGACGAACGAATTCTTTTTATAAAAGTCACGTTCTGATTGTGAAAGTAAAAGTGTACTGTTCACCAGGGGGTGTCTAAATATCGAACATATCGTCAAATTATGATAACTCGTCTTAATACGAAAGATTGGACATAAGAAACGCTAAGATCCGGCGCTTAAAACGCAAAAGGTATGCTTGTTTTATTAAAACGGTAATTTTAACGTTTTACTTATTAAAAACACAATTTTACCTACAACCATTAGTTGGTGATTGAGCTAGATAGAATTGATGTGAGTTATCAAAGATATTATTTTAAAAAAAAAAATACTATATTACTAGGGGTTTCATTAATGAGGGCCTCTTCGGATGGGCTTTGACGATGTTGTTGGTTTTACGATTTAAAGTGTCCTTTCTCCTCGAAGTAATGTATGGACATTTTTAATTATGATAGCCGACGATTGTACGATGTAAACAACTAAGATATATCTCAAAGTACTCAGACTAATAGACCTTGTAATTTAGGGTTGCATTCGAATCTTTTACGTGAGTCCTTTATCTGCGGTATTTGGATTAATCAGTACATCAAAGGTGAGTTCATAGCCCCACATTTTTATGATTTCAATGATTTATAATTATGGGGTTGAAAACATGCTTTATTTTTTAAATTGGACGCAATGTATTGATTTCATGTTGAATATAGTAGCGATAACCCAAGTTGAGGCCCCTTATATCATGAACTGTAAATTGTCTTCGATGTAGTTCGGGAATTACATTAATGTGAGCGCGAATGTTTTTTAATTGATCTATTCTGGAATCGAATCCTCCCATTCGGTTGTGATTTTCTATCATCGGGGTATACGAACGTTATAGCATGCGAATTTAGGATGTTTTCGGGTGTGAAAATTAATCGCCGCAAAAATTGCAATATATAGTTTAATTGCAAGAAATATCGTCGAGCTTTCAGTGTCATGTAGCTTAGTGTATAAATGTTAATCTAGTTTTGTGAGAACTGCATGTGTTGCATTATCACTAAAAAGTCTTGCGGTCCTGCATATTATGATTTATCAAACCTATGAATTCACCAACAATTTTGTTGACGTTTTTAAGCAATGTTTTCAGGAGATCAATAGGCCATGGGATTGCCAAAGGATTGCTATTGGGATATATTTGGATTGCACTTTAAGGATTTAGGTGCATCATAATTTTGGGGAATGTTATTGTAACTTTTTGTAATATTCAACTTTGGACAAGTTAAAGCTATATGCTTTTGTATTAAATCTTTCAATTAAATCCAATGTATCATTTTAAACGACTTTTTGTGTCGTTCATATATATCTTGTGCTATTGATCATGAAGTAACACGCCCCGGACCCTTATTCCGCTGCGACCCAATTTGGGGGTGTTAAAGATTGGTATTAGAAGCCAAGGTTATAGTGATCCAGGTCAAATGTTTTTTGCTGTGGACTATAAACCATTTTCAATAGTTGTCTTATAACATGGGGATTACACGGGGAATTATCATTATGTGCAGACATTCATGCATCACCTACTGGTTGCATTAGTTGGTTTGAACTAGATGATTCATATTTGAATATTATTGTTAAGATATAAATGTATATTACTATAAGAGTCTTATATTAAATACTAATATAAGCTATTTTGAATTTTCAGATTCGGTCATGTCAGATTCGGATGAATCAGGGGTTACACACACGGAGGTCTCCAGTCCATATGAGGACTTATGAGATATCGGATCACCTAGAGCCGATGACCATGAGTTCCCAGAGCCACCTTACATGCTAGAGGACCCGTACGTAGAGGCCGCTCTACAGGCACCACCCTCTCCCGATTATGTGCCAGGCCCGGAGGAGCCTGAGCAGGCACCACCCTCACCTGATTATGTTCCAGGTCCGGAGCATGATGATGACGAGATCGTTGCTGAGGACCAGCCGTATGCTGAGTATGCCTCACCTATTGCACAGTCACCTGATTATGTGCCGGAGTCTGATCCTGAGGCTGATCCGGAGGAGGATGGCGATGAGGACCCTGAGGAGGATCCTATCGACTATCCTGCTGATGGAGGAGATGACGGAGACGATGAGATGGACATTGAGGAGGATGAGGATGACGATATGGATATCGAGGCTGATGAGGAGGATGAGGATGACGAGATGGATGTTGAGATTGACGAGGAGGAGCACCTAGCTCCTGCCTACCCAGTAGTTGTTGCTTTACCAGCTACTGCCCCATCTGCAGAGGAGACTGAGCCATTTGAGACCGATGAGTCTGCGGCCACACCACCACCTCATCCTGCATACGTAAGAATGTAGGGATTATATTCCAGAGCCATTACGGGTAACTGCATGGCTGATTCTGAGGTTGCCAGATTACTTGCTATATCTTCCCCACCAGCATCACCACTATCTCCATGGTCTTCATCACCTACCCCAGATCCTTTTCACTTATCACCACCATCACCGATAATGACAGCACCACCTCCTTAGTGACTATTCGATCATTAGGCTATCGGAGCTGCTACGTTTCGGATTGAGAGCTGAAGGATTTGCAGCTACTTCCCATTACTACCATTACCCACAACATTCATACTATCTCCCCACCAGACCAGATTGACACATACCAATGGCCCACTATCAGCTCCTATTCATTCCCACCACTACATAGAGAGGACTAGGCCAAGGTTAAAACCTACCAACTCGGATGAGGTTAGGTTCGCACTAGGTCCCGGGTGGGGTGTATGGGTCGGAGAGAAGCTCCGCCGCTGCTGCTGCTAGACCAGTGGAGGTTTTAGGGCTGAATTACGGCTTTGTTTGACCACTAATGGATAGGCAGGTAGACGTGTCACTGAGTGGTACGTTGGATTTATATAATCTTTCCATTTAAAAAATCTCAAGTTATTTATTATGGGATACAGATTTTGGGATGGAGATTGTTGGAGACTTTACAGGGAGCTCCAGTTAGTACGGTCAGAGTTGGGGTGCACACATGAGGAGAGTTGTGTTATGTTTAGGCGAGATACCAGATGGATCTACACCAGGCTAGATGATGAGCAAGGGACAGAGGCAGCTATTGGCACAGGTGGGTCAATATGCTGTTTAGAGATAGACGTTATCATGACATACAGTCTCAGCTCATGGAGACGTGGATGGGATGTCGAGAGAGGCTTGGGGGACGAGCGATGATGAGAGCAATCTTGCTCATGGAGGGTTATTATCTTCTACGGCACCAGTGCTGCGCAGATGGCAGGAGATCGCAGAGTTACCAATCAGCGGACCGATAGGAGCAGATTGAGAGCGATGTCAGATTTGTGGAGACAGACGCAGTGAGGCGGGGAAAGAGATGACGAGTGTTGAGAGTGCTGATTGCACTCGACCAGCAGAGATTATTCAGACTTGATGCTGTACAGGACACTTACGAGAGGAGACGATTCCACGCCAGGGCTAGTCACACACACTGCAGGGGTAAGCGGTGTCAGGCCTTTACAGGGACAGTGATGACAATGGAGGGGCAGGTTACTGTATTGCTTCAGGGACAGCAGGGGACCCCGTTGGGGGTCCTGCCACAGCATAGCTACCAAAGGACACTGAGCAGTTCTTAGATTAGAACCCTTTGTTATGCTTGTCATTTTGTAATTTTGTCATATAAGCCTACTAAGTATTACAGGTTTATCCCGGTAGTAAGCTTTAGGTTATTATGTTTATTTGTAACCTAAACGTATATTGATCATTTTGTATCTATACCTTTCTAGTATGTTTTCAATTATTTATGAATTGGGGTTTTATGTCATGTTTTAAATCGAATTTGCGATGAATGAATGTCGATTTAGTTTTTCATTGTAATAACTATTCCAATTTTACATTTACTGTTTGATGTGATCTCCCTTTTATTTTTCTAGGGTTAAGCCATGTCGTGGTTACGATTTTTTGAAATCTACCGGATATTGTCTCATTTTCTTATGAATTGAAGAAAATGGCACTAAAAAGAGCCACGAGATCAAACCCAGAGCCCCACCAACTCCAATGAAAAACCACAACTGTTAATGAGGCACAACTTAATGGACTTAATTGACCAAGGAAGTTGCATGCTGCAATGGATGAAGAAGAAGCAAGCAGGCGCTAGGAATGGTCTACAATAGCAATGGTTCAGGCAACGGCCAGCCCAAAACTGATCGCGATTGCTCTTACTCTGAATTCTGAATGCAAACCTTTGGACTTTTAAAAGGCACTGAGGGAGTCTGTCGGATCACTCGATGGATTGAGAAATTGGAATTTAACATTTTACTTGTTTCAGCATTTAGCAATTGCCAGCACTAGCCATAGTCAAATTCGCTACTTGCACTCTGCAAGATGATGCTCTTTACATGGTGGAATGCCCATGTTAAGACCACTACTCCTGAAGCAGCTCATGCCATGCCATGGGCAGCACTGAAGAAAATGATGACTGATAAGTACTGCCCGAGGGGTGAGATCAAGAAGATTGAGACTGAGATGTGGAATCTTAAAATAAAGTCAAAGGCACGATGTGGTGGCCTATAGTCTGGCGATTTCAGCAACTGCTTTGATGTGTTCCAGAATGTTCCCAGAAGTGGGTAGACATAGATTGAAAAGTATTATCGGTGGATTGGCCGATATGATTACCTTGGCAGTGTAAAGGCATCAAAATCAAAGACCATGCAAGAAGTTATTGAGTTTACAACTGAGTTGATGGAGGATAAGACCCATGCTTATGCTGAACGTCAGGCAGAAAGGAAAAGAAAGAATGATGATCTTTCCAAGAACAATCAAAACCAACAGAATAAAAGGCAGAACACAAGCCAGGCCTACACTGCAGGCAATAGTGGCAGGAAATCATACGCCGGGTCTAAACCTCTGTGTTCCAAGTGTAACTACAATCATGTATGGTTCTTTGTCCACCCTAGTTGCAATAACTGCAAAAGGGTTGGTCATCTAACCCAGGATTGTAGGAGCCGCCTCGCCAATGCAACATACAACAAACAACAATAGCAACAACAACCACCGTATAACAACAAACAACACAACGTAAACAACAACAACAACAACAACCGAAACAACAACAACAACAACCGTAACAACAACAACAACAACAACCGTAACAACAACAACAATAATCAGCAGGGCAATGGTTGCTTTGAGTGCGGAGCTCAAGGCCATTTTAAAAGTAACTGCCCAAGACTGAGAAACAATGACCGTGGTAATCAAGCTGGAAATGACAGGGCTCCAGCGAAGGTGTATGTGGTTGGAAATGCGGGGGCAAACCCAGACAATGTCGTTGCGGGTACGTTCCTTCTAAACAACCGCTATGCTTATATTTTATTTGATACGGGTGCCGATCGAAGTTTTGTGTCTACTACATTTAGCTCCCAAATTGACATCACACCATCTGCCCTAGATCACTATTATGATGTCGAACTGGCTGACGGGAGGATAATCGGGTTAAACACTATACTTAAGGGTTGCACATTAAACTTCCTAAACCACCAATTCAACATAAACTTAATGCCGGTAGAACTTGGTAGTTTTGATGCTATAATCGGTATGGATTGGTTGGCGATATGCACAAGCGGTTATGCGTGTGGCGAGAGAAGATTGTTCGCATCCCCTGGAAAAATAAAACCTTGATCATACACGGTGATGGAAGTACCCAGGGAAATGTGACACGATTAAACATCATTTCTTGCACTAAAACGCAGAAGTACATGGAGAAAGGGTTTCCTATCTTTCTGGCACATGTCACCACAAAAGAGATCGGAGACAAGTCGGAGAGAAGAAGAGACTTGATGATTACCATAGTTCATGACTTTCCTGAAGTTTCTGAAAGACTTGCCGGGTCTTCCTCCGAACTCGATCAAGTGGAGTTTCAAATGATTTGGTACTGGTGCCGCACTGTAGCTGTCGGGACCTTATCGATTGGCGCCTTCGAAATGAGGAGTTATCTGAGCGTAAATGAAGGAGCTATCCGGACAAGTTTATAGGCCAAGTTCTCGCCCTGGGGAGAGCTCCGGTATTGTTTGTCTAAGAAAAAGGACGGGTCATCCGGTCGAATGTGCATTGATTACCGGGAAACTGAAAATAAATTAACGGTGAAGGAACGTTATCCGCTCCCAAGATTGATGACCTATTTGATCAGCTCCAGGGTCGAGTGTTTTCTCGAAGATTGACGTGTAGGTCATGGTTTTTCACCAATTAAAGGGTTCGAGAAGAAGACATTCCAAAGACTGCTCAGAAAACTCGTTACGGCCATAGAATTTCAAGTTATGCCGTTTGGTTGACCAATACGCACTGCCGTATTCATTGGACCTTATGAATCGGGTTTGCAAAACCATTACCTGGATAAAATTTGTGATGTCTTTATTGATCGGACATTCTGAATATATTCGAAAGAATAAGATTGAACACGAAGAAGACATTAAGGCAGATCTTTGAATTGCTTAAGATAGGAAGAAATTGTATGCCAAGTTTTCAAATGTGAATTTTGGATTCCTAAGGTACAGTTTTAGGACATGTGATCGTTAGGGGATGGAAATTCATGTGGATCCAGCCAAGATTGAACTCATTAAGGATTGGACATCTATAAGTCACCAACGGAGATTCGTCTAATTTCTTAAGGTCTTGCTGGGTACTATCGATGCTTTATTGAAGGGTTATTTTTCAAAGATCGCCAAACCTATGACCAAAGCTCACCAGAAGAGGTTAAGTTTGAATGGGGGCGGATAAACAAAGAAGAAGCTTTTCAGCTATTCGAAGCCAAAAGTTGTGCAGGTGCCACAAAAAAAAACAATCCTTGAATTACTGAAGGAAGCGTAGATTTCATCGCATACGGGTACGCTTCAAAAAGGGTTTGGGCGCGGTGTTGATGCAGAGAGAAAAAGTGATTTCTTATGCATTCAGACAGTTTGAAGATTCATGAGAAAACTACACGGACTCTTGATTTAGAATCGGTTTTGCAGGTGGTGGTTTGCTCTACAGATCTGGAAACATTATTTCTATGGAACTAAGTGTACGTGTGTGTCACCGATCACAAGAGTTTTGCAACACATTTTAGATAAACAGGAGTTGAAACATTGAGGCAACGCCGATGGTATAGAGTTGCTAAGTGATTACGATTGCGATTATATTCGTTATCACCCGGGGATCAGCAAATGTCGTTTCGCAGATGCTTTAAGCAGGGAAGAACGAGAAACCACGCTAAATAGTTCAAGCATTGGTTATGTCTTATTTGTTTGGGACCTCCAAACACGATCGTATAATTGCTCAGATCGAAGCGCAAGAAAACCGAAGAACATTATGATGTGAAGACGTTGGGGAATGTTGGTTAAAAATGCTTAAATTTCCAGAAGCTATTAGGAACAAAAGTTGGCTTGTTGGAAACACGTCGTCGGTAGGATTGGACCCTGTGCCTCAATGGCAGAAAGCTGGGTACCTTGTTATGGCGATTTGCGGACTATGATCATGCCACGGTGTCCCATAATTCCAAATACTCTATTCACACGGGGTTCCGACTTCAGTGACTCAAACAAAAAGACTTCAGCTTGAGTAATACTTAGGGGATTTTATGTTTAAATCTACTAAAAGACTGAAGGGCTCAGGAACTGAACCCAACAGTTTTTGATTTGCTCTTTTAACAACAATTTACTCCAATTAACCATACCCGTACCACTCTTTCACCTTGACACTTATTATGTTCAAAATCCTCTTGGTCGAATAAACATCATGCTTGGACACCATTTTGGTTATATAACCATAGAAATTCTGACATTTGGTTCGCCAATTCGAAATTCCCAAAAGAGCATATCTATCATAAACAACCTTTACCGGACTCGATAGGTTTGGAACCATGTCTTTAATGCCCTTTAACTCATACCTTGTAGCTTTAGACTTTGTCGTAGAGGCTGTGTATTTCTTATCATTGCTCCCTCCTCTTAAATACTCCAAGTCATTCTTGAAGAAGAAGTCTACTGGGACAATTTGACAACCTTGAGACGACATTTGCATAGGTAGCGGGTTGGTAAGATTATAGGGAAAATGATGACCCTAAGTGTTGTTCCAGTCAAGTTATTCAGACAAATCACGATAGCATTCTTCTATAGTGTAGTCTAACTCCGCATAACTTTTGCATGTTCCTTTCAGCAAGTTGTAAACCGGTCCTACAAGATGTTCTTTTGTAAGATTGTTGATCTTGAGACGATCATGAAGTTGTCCAAATCATTGAGCCAACTTTGTTTTGGTTCGTCATCAACTAATTTGCCTTTGTTCCATTCAGGATCAGGAGAAGTGTCACTTCTGTACTTCTTGTACCATCCATTCTTAGGAACAGCCTCATTATTAGGTTGTTCATCAGTTTTGCCCAATTCTTCTCCTTGATCCATTGGCATATCAGTATTGTCAAACTCAGCATCATCATGTTCAGCATTGTCAGAGTCTTGCATAGAGATTGATTCAAAAACTTGATCTTTTACAGACTTGCCAGATTTAGAAGAATTTGAAGAGGTGATTGGAGTTTTTCCTTTAGAAGAATCCTTTGAAGTAGACGTCTTTTTAGAGGTTTTAGTTCCTTTGCTTGTCCATTGTCTCTTTAACCCTCGGTTTAATCCAACAGTAAGGTCTTCATCTTTATCAGCATCATCTGGTTTCCTTTTCTTCATCAACACCTTTATCCATAACATCTTCATCCTCAAGGATTGACTCCATGAGAGCATGATATAGAGCTCTGTGCTTAGGAAATTTATTGAATGACTTAGATTTAGTCATTGTGTTAAATAAGGTAGTTTTTTGATCAAATTCTTCAAGTGAAGCAGTATCAGATGAGGTGATAGTCTCTTTAGGCACTTGCTGCTTTCTTGCATTATAACACCCTGTGTTTTCAAGTCTTTGACGACGTCGATAACTATGCTATTTATTTTTAGTGTTGTACGCGTTTGCTTGTAATTTCATGAATAAAGTTTAAATCGCGTACGCCAAAAATTAGCGTTCAATGTAAACGGGCATCAAACAATTAAATGTTTACATCAAGCAAGGGTTATATAATTATTTTGAGGATAATTATTAACTTTGTTCATTTTATTTTTATCGGATACGTAAAGTATATACGTTTCGCGATAAATTGCGTTTAGGCACTCCCGGAACCACAAAAACTTTTCTACGCTTCAACAAATACCCACTTTTATACCCAATACATAAAATTTACTCAAATATATCATGTATAACTCATTTATGCCGAAATTCTTGCAAAGGATGCAAAGTTATACAAGTGTTTCATGAAAAATGAGATAAGTCTTACACCTTTGGTCAAATCACACCATACCTCATTATGGCAAGACCATGCCTACCTTACTTTGACCAAGAGCCATACCATGGCCATACCTTGAGCCATACTATGTCTCCTTGACTAACTATACAAGTTTAATACTTATACATTGCCTAAAGAGACTTATACATCACCAACACTTAAAGAAATCAAACCAAAACCTCCCTTTTTCTTCCATATA
This sequence comes from Tanacetum coccineum, assembly GCA_026074375.1. NCBI lineage: Eukaryota > Viridiplantae > Streptophyta > Magnoliopsida > Asterales > Asteraceae > Tanacetum > Tanacetum coccineum. Next base: position 23,101 of record BQNB010002637.1, on the reverse strand, counting down.
TGCTACGGCTCAAACAACCTTCAACAACAAACCCATACAAAATTTTCTACAATCCATACACTTCTATATACACCTATTCTAAGATATACTAAGGCATTTGCAAGCATTGAATCACCATTTCCAAGTATTTCTCAAGTTAAAGAAAGCTAGGGTTTCTTAAGTGCAAGCTTGGTTTTTGTGGCTAAACAAGGGTTTAGTACTTGTGCATCATCATCATCTTACCTCATAAGGTCTATTTGAACTCTTTATGTTCTTACAACTTTCATTTTTATGCATATGATTATTCTATTTAGCTTAAATCACCATTTAGGATCATTAACATGTAAAGAGAAGTTTTTATTTGTTGTCATCATAATGTACACTTTATTATACCTTATGATGTTGAGGACATCATGTTAAAATGGTTACACAAATGATTTACACTCTTGGTTAACATAAAAATGATTATTGACAAAACTAGTAAATTAAGGTTACATAAATAAAGTTATGGTTTTAAAGTATGTTAATGGATTTGTTAACATGGGTAACTTGGACACATGAGGACTTGGATGGACAAGGGACACTTAATATATGTATTAATTATAATATATATGATATATGAGATTGTGGGAAAATACAAAAGTGGTAAAGTATAAAGAAAAGGGTAAAAATGGACTTAACAAACTCAATCAATCTTGCTGTCCAAAATTCGAAATTTAACATACCCATTTTATATTTTTATAAGATAATACATTTCACGACGATTCCGAAAAAGTAAGAAACTTGTTAAACGGATTAATAACGAAAAAGTTACGTTAAAAACGAGTTATACGTTAATAAACGAAGTCGTAAGTAAATTTTTATAAAAACATTTTTATAAAAATTATAAACAGCAAGGGTTAATATTTTTAATAAATAATACACATTTTTAGGATTCCAAAATGATAAGAATCGTAATTTTTCAATTAATAACGAACGAGTTATGAATTTCGCGAGTTTACGACAATTAATACTTTTATAAAACTATTTTTATAAAAGTTACTATTCATGACAGAAAGTTATATTTTTGTAAACCTCATAAAAATATAGAACTTTCAAATACGAGAACGTCCTCGAAAGAATCGTTAAAAACGGAGCTATAACGAATAAAATACGACGTTTACGGGTTTTACGACAATTAAATCGATAAAAATATACCTAAGGTCTGATGTGAACAGTAATTTTTACTGTTCACCAGTAGGTCCGAAATTCGAAAATGTCAATTTATGATAACTCGTCTTGATACGAAAAGATGGGCATAAGAAACGCGAGAATCGGGTTTAAAACGCGAAAGTTACGCCAGTTTTGCTAAAACGGTAATTATAAACGTTTTAACTTCTTAAACCCAATTTTACCAAAACCATTAGTTGGTGATTGAGCTATATAGAATATTATGTGGTTATCAAAGTACTATATTACTAGGGAGTTTCATAATGAGGCCTCTTCGGATGGCGTTTCGACGAGTTGTTGGATTTACGATTTAAAGTGTCCTAACTCCTCGAACGTCATGTCATGACCTCTTTAATTATGATAGCCCGAACGATAGTACGATGTAACAACTATAAGATTATATTCAAGTACTCGGTACTTATACGACCTATATTGGATTAGGTTGCCTTCGGATTCCTTCGTGACGCATTTTCTATTTTGAATACTTGTTGATTTCCATTCACTCAAGGTGAGTTTCATAGCCCCTATTTTACTTGTTTTAAACTGTTTTGGGGGAGAATACATGCTCGTTTACAAACTTGTATATTTTATTACAATACAATTACCTTTCAATACTTTGTGAGTTCATAGTCTCGCATTTCAATCTTTTCAATGTTTTATAAACCCGCGAGGGGAATACATGCTCGTTTTACAAAGTGAACTTATTGATTTCTACTACGTAAGCGTTACATGATTATTTTTACTAAAGCTTGATTTGTTTACTACATGATTTGAGATCGTGAATACCTATATTTGAAACCATGAATTTTAGACATGATTGTTTTACTACGGACACAAGTGTTTTTAAACTGTATGCTATTTCCTGATTACATTATTGCCTAAGTACCTTCTCTGCCACTTAAGTCCCCTTTTTATCATGAACCGTCAGTTGCTAGTGTCGTGAGCGCGAGTGTTGTGGATAGATCTATCGGGATTGACAATCCCCACCTTTCCTTGGGTCACTAGTTTGATCAGGTGCATTTAACATTTGAGATATTACTTTCCAGGATGTTTGGCAGAACATCCTACTTTTATGGGGCATTCCAATCTCTTGATTGAAGTACGTTAAGGTTTCGGTGTCATGAGCTTAGTGCAATAATATATACTTAGAATCTGTTATGGGCCGGAAAATCTTTGTATTTTTGATCAGTAACAGTTAAGCTTCGGGCTTATGTTACAATTACTTTGTTAAATCCAATGTATCGTTTTCAAACGACTTTTTGGTCGTTCTATATATATCTTGTGTTATTAATCTGAGAAGTAACACGCCCCGGACCCATATTCCGCTGCGACCCAATTTGGGGGTGTTACAGTTGGCACCCGAAAATAATCACTAATATGTTTAAACCAAGTTTGATCAACAATTTCCCTAAATTGATTGATGTTAAATGTCATTTCGTTAAAAACTTGTCTACTTTTACTAATGGATTTTAAAACGGGTAGAGAGGCAACGTTTTTAGCAATGTTTGGTTTTGTTCTAACAAACAGTTTTCTCTACATTGTCTTCCTAACTTCTTTTGCGCGTTCCAACTGATAAAGATACTCCAGTGAGGGTCCTTTAAAAATTTCATAAAGACTATTCTAATTAGTGTAATCATATGGTTTTACTTTGTCTTTATTTAATTTTGATCTACTCTCATTTTCAAGAGTCATGATCTCTTCCCTTTCAGGGGCAAATCTGTTTGTATGATCAGAATTATCATATGGGATCTCATACAAACAGGGCTTTTTAGATTGAGCTTTCTTGAGGTACCTTGGATTGGCAAAGGTTAGTCTACCATTATATGTCACGCATTTAGGTGCTAACATATGAATGGTCTGAATTGACTGATTACGAGTATAAACAATTTCGTTCAAAAACATTAACTGTTTGTCCATTTCAATCATTTTGTCAATATCTTTTTCTTCTTTAACCTTTAAACATCCGAAATGACCTTATGTATTCTCTTTGAGATAACCATCAGTTAGACTTAGTTAGAAACCTCTTTTTTGACTAGATCATCGTGTTTCTGATCAAGACTAAAATTTCATAGCTTTTGTCCTTTAAAAACCTTCTTTAATTTCAATTCTTTTAAAGCTAATAGTCCTATATTTCATTTAACTTTGTTTGAAGAATCTCAATAATCATCGTCCGGTCATTAAAGGCTTTGTACTTCTCAAACTCATTCTGTTTGTTCTGAAGTACAATCAGACAACTATCCCGACAACTAATAGCCTCCCCCAGAGCACTATTGGTTTCATCAAGGTTAGTTTTGCACTTTTCCAATTCTTAAGTCAATGATGTGTTTGCTTTCTTTAATTGCTTTAAAATCGTTTTGTTTTCCATCATTAATTTAAAAATTTTAATTTATTTTTTTTAATTTATATTTATTTAAATAAAAAAGGAGTGTATCAGAGTTAAATTTGCAATTAAATTAGCAAGCACAACACGCTCATCAGCACATTCTGCAGCATGTTTCTCAGAATGTTGTCTTTCATTGGCAAACACATTCTTTTCATCAGTGTTTTTTACCTGTTCCAATAGCGTATCAGTAGAACTTAATTCTGCAGGTAAGACTTCCTGAATCTTTGCCATAAAACCGTAATGTGCTTCCAATTCCTGTTTATCAATCTCTTCATCTGATACAATCCCACTGCTGTTTCATCTCCCTGGAACTTGTAACCGATATTGAACCTCTTGAACCTGCACTGTTGAATCTGAGCAACTGTCTTCACCAAACTTTTTCAACGTCATTTTAAGCTCTTGCTCATGACATGCTCTTTCCATTATACATTGCTCAATGGAGTTCATGTTCTGGATGATTGTTTCCTTGAATGTGTGAGCTGTCATTGTAGTGTAATCTCTGAAGATTTCTTTTACTTCTCGATCTGATAAAAAAGATCTTGAATGAATATCGAGAGGCTTTAACAAGTCAGAGTTAATGAACCTTTTAAACTGTACTTTGATCACACTTAGAGCGGATTTGGAATCCATCTTGTGAAGTGTTTCTGCATTGAGAAGTGTTTCTGAGTTATTCATGTGTTGAGATAACAAATGATAACTTGTAGTTCTGACTCTAATCACCAAGAGTGTGCAAAAAAGCTTATTGATACCATATACATCGGGTTTGAGGTCTTAAGGAGTATTGATGGTTGTTAATTGGCACTGGAATTGTGCAGATGTGTTCTTTAAAATCATGTGCTTGGCATCCTGTAGTTTCTGTATCCTCTGTTCCTCTAACACTGAAACACCGAAATGAAGTATGCATTGTTTCCATTTAGAAAAAAAAACGTTGAATAGAAGTGTGATAAATTTGTGTTGAGATTCTTAAGTGGATATTGAATATAGTGATGTTGTGTTTTTGAATACAATAGGACTTCACAAGATTTTTATCAAGTTTCTATGATTAGAACCGATAATAATTAACGGGATTTACAAATTAAGTAATTAAAAAAGAAAACCGTTGAAATGATTTGATTCGGAATCAGCGCTCATGATTTATATTGATCTAAAAACAGATAATTTTCGTGGGCTAGGGTTAAAGCATGTTTGTTTAAATACTCACCAAAAGCTAGAAACCAGCCTAAAAATAACGAGATTGGTCCAATTTGAAGAGCTAGAACAAGAAACTAGTGCTAACCACAAATTCCAAAAAGCAGAAAAATATCAATAAACTGCAATAGTAAACAGAGGGTTTAGGGCTTACGAAAAATCCGTAACCAACTAAAAAATCGGTTAGAAACTAATCCAGTCTCGTTTTGTACTCATTCGATGTGAGAGTCAGGGCCTTGAAACAGGACGTTAGACTGGACTCAAAAGTTATGGCTGTTTTACCGAACGCCTTTCTTTCACACGAAATTTCCTAGACAAAACAGCAATAGCCATCTGTATAACAAAAACGCATGACAGTACCAAAATCAAGCAGGGTTGAGATTTGTCAAAACGCAATGAAAATTAACAAACAGCAACATCTTTATCAAAAGATACGCAGTGACTTTGAATCAAAAAACCGCAATGAACATTTAATCAAAACGCAGTGGTTTGAGATTGTGTCAAAAACTGCAAATGCTCAAAACCATAACGATAATATAATATTCAAAAATATCCAAAAAAATCAGCAACGCATAAAAAAATGTTCAGGAAAATAGAAGGGTTTGATTATATTAACATATTTAATAATTTCTCTACTAAGCCATATAACGCAATGATTATGCGTTTTTGAACTCTGTTAATACAAAAAATCACAAACGCAACAATAAAAAAACCAAGAAGCGCAACAAGATAGAAAATCAAAACGCAACATAAGACGAAAATCAAAACGCAACAATGAAGAAATCAAAAACTGCAACAAGAAATTGACCAGAGAGTCAAGAAAAACCGCAACGACAAAAGATACGACTTTGTCTCAAAAAATCGCCTAAATCACCCTTTTTGACCTATATTAGACTTGATACTCATGCATAATAACTAACCTTAGCCTAGATCTTGCTTAAGAACATAAACATTACACACATCAAAGGGGCACAAAACAATCCAGTTGATTTTTTCGTATGGACGACGTCTGTTTTACCTCAACGAATTTGATCTTGTTGAACACATCGAATCCACGTAGCTCTTGATACCAATGTAGGATCCCGTTAACATCTACGGTCCCTCATTACAAATCTGATATGCACATTGAAATCGGAAGCTAGAATGAGAAATGAAAAAGTTGTATAGAGAGAGAAACTAGAGACAGGAGTAGTGCAAGAAAAAAGAGAAAGAATATTATTTTAGATATTTGAACGATGTAACTACTTATGCCAATGGGTAAAAGTGCTTATATAAAAACCGACACTTAATAAGCTGACCGGCGCTGAAAAATAGAGAGGTGAAAGTACGAATGAAAAATTACTTAACTAGGGTACTCTCCGGGCTTATCGGGTTTTTGCTTGGGATAAACCCCAAAACATATACAATATTAATTATCTATCGCGATCTATTACCTTCCGATATATCTCTTATTACACATTAACAACATTAATTATAAGAACCAGAAGCTACCATCTGTAGAAGAGTGACCATTCGGAAACTTCCATTGTTATGACATCAAATTAATTGAGAGCCCTGGTTAACAGTATAAAGGAGTCTCGTAAAGACTACTAATGAAAGGGCGTTGAACAACTAAGTGCAGCAAACGACCTGCATCGATGGTCGCGTTACAATATACGATAGAGATCTACGCTGGCTGATAACGTCAGCACACATACGTACTACATAATAGAAGAGTTGATTCGCTGTCACTATTCGACATGACCAACAATCGCATCATGGACCGCTATGTGACATATATTCAATGGACATACCAGCTTATCCAACTACAACACACGAACAATCATCATTATCACTGGCTTCGTATCCGCAAGACCATTTCTTCGATTTCAGTTTCCTCACACTTCTGAACTAGATAATTCTCTGTTCTGCATCTTAGTCACAGTGAGCATGTAAGACGCGTGCAATCTGACTGTACTGAACCACTAACTCTTCTTACACCATAATCCCAACATAGCCCAGAAACGTCTCTCAGGTTCCCTCTACCTAAAACTAATCAATTTCACAACACAGTTACTAGTCAGTAACGCAAGCTATTAAGCTGTCAACTGTAAGGGATTAGTGTCAGCCACAGACTCCTGACTCAATTCCTCCTCTAAATATGTCCTTACTCTCAATTTCTCCTAATAAGACTACTCAAATCCACAGCCTCTATTGTGGTCTTCAGATCACATAACCACTAATAAACTCAAAGTACCACAATTAATCAACAGCGCCACTTGTTCTCGAGTCTAGAGGCCTCAAGCAAGAGATTTCCTCTCAATTAATCTCCCGTTACGGCTGCATACATTTTCTTTCTTCCATTTACTTATGTCACTTCCATATAAGTACTCTCTTCCCAGCTACACAACGAAATTGGATCATATTGACCCATGTAACCAGAAGGCTCAAAATTCAACATATACTTCGTTCCTACTCTCTGAATAACAATAAGGTTATCTCTCCTTAGAGCTAGATTCCTTATCTTACGCCATCTAAACATTATTCCTTAACTGGTAGCATAAGTGCCAAACTGAGATCGCCTCTTTAGGATACACACTCTAAAAATATATTTTTTGCTCTTTTATTTTCTTCTTTAACTAACTTTCTTGTCTTCGTTCTTAACTATTCTTTTTCTTTTTATTTTTCCTACTTTTCCACACTGGAACTATTATAAACTAACTCTCTTTACTCACTAATAATTTTTGCAGTTCTTTTCTATCCTTCTTCTCCTAATAAATCTTTTTCCTTTTCTGTTGATTTGTTCTTCTTTTTTCAATCAATTCTTTTTTCAAATTTCACCGCCTGAACCAAAAAGCTTCTTCTTATGATCGTTTGACTTTTTAACACTCTCATCTTCAATTTAGCATAGCATCTACTGCTCTGGATCTGCCTTTTACCACACCGCTTATGCTCTTGCTTTTATAAGCTAGAGTCCTTTCCCACGTACTTTTTAGAAACCAAAGGTATAAATCCTTAATTAATAATCCTTAAATAATATTATTAATTCCCTTCTTTCTTTCTGCTTTTTCTTCAATCCTTTTCTCATATAGCTTCTGAAGTTCTTCAAAATCTTTATTCTTTTCAATTGAATTGTAAGTTGAATCTAAATCTACTAACCAAAATTTTTATTTAGTAAATGATCAATTCTGTTTCTTAAAATATTGAGTTTTTTGGTAGGTGGTTTGTTTAATTAGATGTTATATTTCAACCCTTAGTGCAAGCAAAGAACACCTTTTTTTTCTCTTTCTGCAATTGTCTCCATAAAAATCTAGTAGCTTTGCTTATCAATAGAAAATTGCTACTTCTCCCTCTCCGTTTCTTTCGTCTTTCTCTTTGTCTTTTTGTTGCTCTCTTTTGCTCTCTTACTTTTCGTTATTATCCTTCTCTTATTTCTTTGTTCTTTCTTCTTGAAGAAGAAAGAGTCTTTTGTAGCTAACAACTAACTAACAGAGATCTCAAAAAAGAGAGAATAAACCATCAACACCATTCTTTTGCTTTTTGAACATTCTTCAAATTCTTCATTCCTAAAATCTGCAATCAAAGCAACAAAACAGAACACAAATCCTATCCATGGCTTGGGGACCTCTCCATACATTACAAAAACAATAATGCCCTTTTTCCTTGGCCTCTTGTTCTCTGCAAAAAACTTCTTTCCGTAGAGCAAATCCATTTTGGCTCTCTCTCTTTAAAACTTTACCTTTCTAAAAAAAAACTGAGCTTTTTAGATCTCTTCTTTAAAAAAAAAAAAAATAAAAAAAACAATCTTCTTTGGGAGAGCCAAAATCCCTACATCCTCCCACTAACAGAATAATCTCACTGAATCCTGTGAATTTAAAAGAAAGTGAGAGAAAAAAGAAAAACAAGAAAAGCCTTATTAAAATTTTAAATATCGGCATATCTTATCCTTTTCTTCTAATAGGATTCTTTTTTCTTCGAATAAGGTTTCAGCCCAAAGCTTCCACCATCATTAACCACCCATCAATATCAACAACCATACCAACTTCCCATCATCCACCATACCATTCTTTTATCCCACCAACACCCATCGAAAAAACACAATCCCCACAATTCTCAAATCTAAATCATCATTCATCACCACCCATTCCACCCACATATCCCCATTCCCCCATCACCATCGCATCCCCCACCATTCAATAAAACCCCTCAATCCCTCCCCACCATTTCCCACCATCTCGAACATCCCCCATCCTCAGCAATCCCATACATCAACCATTTCCACCACTATCTCCCCCAACCATCCATTCCCCCATTCCTATCATCCATCCCAAACCCATCCATCTCTCTCACCACCATCCTCTATCTCCATCTCCCCCCCCCTTCACCCCATCCTCCTTCACATCCCCCCCATTTCCCATCCCTCCTACATCATACATTTTCCATCATCCAATATACCTCCGATATATCACCATCACTATCAATCACCACCACTTGGCCCTCAATCTCCCCACATCCCCTTTCCCATCAATCCCATCTCATGCCAATCCCATCCCATCCCGCATCTTCGTCCATCCCAAGCCAATTTATGTCTTCCCTCCTGCAATCTCTTTCTCTCATCCACCATCTCCCATCTTCACCCCCATCTCTCCCTTATTCCCATCCATCCCCACCCCCGATCCCCCCTCCCTACAATTCCCTCTCCCCATTTTCCCAAACCCTATATCGATCTCTCTTTCCGATATTCCCGCATCTATCCATCTCCACATCCCCCATCGTCCATATCATCTCATCCCCCATCCCATATGTTCCTTTCCTTACTCATCCCCCCGGCGCCACATCACCACCCTCTTCGCCTCCAACCAATCCCCCCATCCCCAAAGAACCTTTTTCTTTCTGTAACTGTCTCCACTAAAAATCTATCTTGCTCATCAATAGAAAATTGCTCTCTTTCTTTTTCTTGAAGTCTTGCAGCTAACAGAGCATCTGCCTCCATTCTTGCTTGAACATTATCAAATTCTGCAATCAAAGAGACATTAGATGCTTTTTCTTGTGCAACTCTTTCTTTTTTCATTCATTCCAGTTCAGCCTTTTCTTCTTCATGTAATCTTATAGCCAGCTCTTCATCCATATGAATCTGATCCTTTCTTGGGTTCTTTGAAGGCTTTTCAGGCTCCACCATAAGTGTTTTGCCCTTATCTTTGGATGAAGGTTGTGATGTTGGTGCTGGAGTTGACCTTCTTGGTTCTTCTTCAACATCATGAATAATCACTGAGGTTGTTCTTGGTCTTGTGCTCCTAATAGCCACAAGTGTATCAGCAATAGTCATCATCCCATCTTCAAAAATATCCCCAGCAGTACTTGTAGAAGGATCATCAGTACTAACATTTGAAGGTCCAGCAGCACTAACATCAATACTAGCAGTATTAGCTGTATCCCCAGCAGTAGTAGTTTGTTCAGCAGTATTCCTCCCCTGAGTTTCAGCATCTCCTTCAACATTCTCCATTGTATTATCCACATCAAGCTCAGCAAAGTCACTATCATCAAACATTGGCTTTGTCTTGTCACTTTTCCTCCCCTGTTTGGATACATACTCCTCATCCAAACTCTTTCTCTTGGAGGTACCAATCTTGAAGAGTTTCATCCCTGGAGTTCTTTCCCTTAGCTTCTTTTCTAATTTTCTGACCTTCTTTTTCAGCTTTCTGATCACCAAATCTTGAGCAGTCTTTGATTGTTCCAAGGCAAGAACCCTGTTTGACAAGTTTGTACAAATAGCCATCAATTCATTTATGTTAGGTCTACCCTCATCACTTACAGGTATGTGACCTCCTGAGAGAGGTAAATCATGGGGTGTTGGTGGTATAAAATCCGTCAAATCATCTTGTTCAATTCTTTCCTCATCACTTCCAAGTATGTTACCTCCAGGGAGAGGTAAATCATAGGAATGTTTAGATGACCTCTTAGACCGAGTCTGAGCAATGACACCCCCCATGGCTTCTTGGCACCTGGGTCTGTCACCTAAACCAATTTCCTAAGAAAGAGGATCATTAGACATTGCCGTGGATTGGGTCTTAGATATGTTACCACTAGCCTGTGCTGCATCTAAGCTAGCAGCAGTAGTGGTAGCCCTCACCACTCAGTCATCCCACTCCTTAAAGACAGCCTTATCTGCTACATTTGGTATAGGCACACTAGTATGAGGAAATTGAGTGTCCTCTTGTAAGGCTTGACTAGGTGATTAAGTATTTTGGGGTGATGATGATTTAATAACAGGGATTTGTTCTTCAATTCTGGGTTGAGCAGTAGAAGGTGATGGTTGGGGTTCAGAGGGTTGACCTGAACCTTCACCATCTACTACTGGTGGTGCCAACATTGATGCAAATAATGGAGTAACTCTTCCTAAAAAATCTTTTCCTTTTCTTTTCATGTTAGTGAAAACCTTTTTAGTATGTGCAGGTGTGTGATAAACATCATTAAAAGGTTCTGCGAGAGTAATCTGATTATTCAAAAAGAATTGTAAAAACCTTGGATACATTAAAAATTTCTTTGTATTGGTATCCAAGTTCCTTAACATACCATCAAAAATTAGTTTAGAAAAGTTAAACTTTTGACCATTTGCTAAACAAATGACTGCAGATGCTATATTAGTGGAAAATTCATTCCAAGAAGTAGATTTTGAACTTAAGTAGTGTAGAATGGTATGTATGAGGTACTTCCACTGAGGGGAGAAGAGAGCTTTTTAAAAAGTAAGTTTGTTAGAATCACTCTCATACCCCATCAATACAAGGTTTTCAAAAATAACATCATTTGTTAGACAAGTAATACCATCCTCATCATTAAAGTGAAGATCACTCCTCACTGATGATTTTGATATTACTACTGTCTTGCCCTCAACTGTGGCATGAATTTGCTTCACATCATTGACTGTTTGAGAATGTGCAGTATTCCAAACTATTAAATATAAGAAGCAAATCTTAATTAACCTCCCCTCAAACAATACTTCAAAGATTAAGTAATCCAATGCTAGCAATCAGAAAGTTAAACCTGCTAACATCAAAAGCCTTTGTGAGAAGATCTACAACATTGTGATGTGTGTGAATCTTGATTACTTGAATCAACTTCTTCTCATAAGAATCTCTGATAAAATGGTGCCTAATCTCTATGTGCTTGGTTTTAGAGTGAAACACTGGATTTTTCACAATACAGATTATACTTTCATTATCAATGTAAATCTTGGTGTTCATAAAGTTGAACCCATAATCAAGCATTTGATTTTGAACCCAAAACACCTGTCCACAGCAATTAGCAGCAGCAACATATTCTGCTTCAGGTGTTGAGTTGGCAATAATAGTTTACTTTTAACATTGCCATGAAATCAACCTTTTGCCAAGAAATTAACAACCTCCTGTTGTGGATTTCCTGTCAAGACTAGCTCCAGCATAATCACTATCTGAAAAAGCTTCCAAGTCAAAGGGTGAATCCCTAGGATACCAAAGTCCCAATGTAGGTTGACCTTTCAAGTATCTAAAGATCCTCTTCACAGCATGAAGATGTGAGACTTTAGGAGTAACTTGGAACCTTGCACAAGCACAAACAGCAAACATTATGTTAGGCCTAGAAGCTGTTAAGTACATCAATGATCCAATCATTGATCTGTATAAGTGAACATCCACATCCTCAGCTTCTTCATCCTTAAGCAATGCCTTGTTAGTCTTAATTGGAGTGCTTGTTGTCTTCACAGTGGCTTCTTCAATATATCAGCCACATACTTATCTTGGCTGATGAAGATTCCATCATCTTTCTGCTTCACTTGTAACCCTAAGAAGAAAGTGAGCTCCCCCATAGAACTCATCTGGAATCTCTTGTGCATCATCTGCTCAAACTCAACACATAAAGACTTCTTTGTAGACCCAAAGATGATGTCATCAACATACACCTGTACTAATAGGATATCACCTTTGTCCTTCTTGATGAACAAAGTCTTATCTATAGTGCCTCTTCTAAATCCATTTTCCAATAAGTAGGTAGACAAGGTCTCATACCAGGCTCTAGGAGCTTGATGTAGACCATATAAAGCTTTTTCTACCTTATAAACTTTGTCAGGGAACTGTGGATCTTCAAAACCAGGAGGTTGGCACACATACACCTCCTCTTCAATAGTACCATATAAAAAGGCACTCTTCACATCCATCTGGTACACAATAAACCCCATAAATGATGCATAGGCCAAAAATAACCTGATTGCTTCTATCCTAGCAACAGGAGCAAAAACCTCATCATAATCAATTCCTTCTTCTTGGGTGTAACCTTGTGCCACCAGTCTTGCCTTGTTTCTAACCACAATACCTCTATCATCTTTCTTGTTTCTGTACACCCATTTAGTACCAATGGCCCTCTTGCCATATGGTAAATCAACCAAAGTCCAAACCTTCTGTAATTTAAACTGTAGAAGCTCATCCTGCATTGCTTCTATCCAGCTTGGATCTGTCAAAGCTTGGATCACCTTTTTGGGTTCTACTTGTGATAGAAAACAAGCAAACAGACAATTTTGAAAATCTTTATGGTTGATTCTCTGTTGCACTGAACTAAACATACCATGTTCAGTCACATTCTTTGTCATCCTTCTGGTTTGAGGTGCTGAATGTATATCTCCAATGATTTGTTCAAGTGGATGATCCTTGTGAACTCTTGTAGTTAGAATAGGACTGACAGGCACATTTGTAGCCAAATTGTTCATGTCAGCCTCTGCACCAACTTCTTCATCATCATCAGAATAGACAATCTCTTCCAAATTAGGCATATTTGGATCATCGATACATCCATAGACTATATTCTCATCAACAACATTATTTTCTATGTCAGCAGCATTAACAGTTGGACTAACAGTATTAATGTTGTTAGTGTTGTTGACATTTGCATCCTACTCTTGATTAACTCTTGGCTCCTCTGTATTTTTCACCTCACTATCTTCATTCTCTGGATGTTCAGATTCTATCTTTTCCTCCTCCCTTGATGGTTTAAATCCAGCATCAGGAGAATCCTTTGAACTTTTAGAGAGTGATGGATCAGTTGTCAACAATGGCAGCAGTATATACTCTTGATCAGGTACTATCTTCTTCCCATCTTGACCTGCATTAATGTTTTCTTTGGTACCTGCATTACCATTAGTTTGATTCCCTGCAACAACTGGCTTATAATTCGTAGATATTGTTAGAGCATCTATATTAAAAAGCCAATTAGGTCCATTTCCTACAATATTAGGTGTTTCTTCATTAAACTTAACTTGCAGGTTCTCTTCTACTATCCTAGTTCTACTGTTGAGTACCCTGTATGCTTTGCAATTGGTAGAGTGTCCTACAAAGAACCCTTCATCAGCCTTTCCATCAAACTTACCTAGGTGATCTAATGTATTAAGAATAGTAACAGGACACCCAAATGGTCTCATGAAGCTTAAGGCATGTTTTCTACCTAGAAAAAGTTCATAAGGGGTCTTGTTGTGAGGCATGATAACTAACACCCTATTTTAAACATAACAAGCAGTATTAACTGCTTCAACCCAAAAAGTTGTTGGCAATTTTGAATTAGCTAGCATAGTCATAACAGCCTCTATTAGTGTCCTATTTTTCCTTTTTGCTACTCCATTTTGTTGTGGAGTCCTAGCAACACTAAATTCCCTCTTAATACCCTTCATTTCACATATGAGCAAATTAGGGTTTCTAATGTTAACTTAATAAGTTGCAAATGAAATGATGTAGAACAACAAGATAAAATGTTTAACTGGACTCACTGAGCAAAGTATGAACTAATGGATTTTATATATGTAAGACATAAGATATAATTGATGTAAAGTAGGTGCAACTAAGTGTTGAATCTTAATGGTACAAAAATCAAGCTTGAAACATGTCTAAATCACAAAACCTCAAACTTTCAGTTTGGTTCCGATTTTAAACAACCCTCTATTGTTATTATAAAGATAGTAACATCTCATAAGGGATTCAAAATGATAAAACTCGAAAAAACGATTAAAAACGAAAGAAGATACACTAGTTACGAGTTTACGACGTTTTTTTGTGTGTGTTGTTTGTTGTGTTGTTTTTTTGGTTTTTTTTTTTTTTTTATTTTTGGTGGTGAGGTTTTTTTTAAAAAAAAAAAAAAAAAAAAAAAAAAATTTTTTTTTTTTTATTTTTTTTTTTTTTTTCTAAATACTTTATAAAACAAATTTTATAAAAATGTTACTTTCATGGGAAGAAACTTATACTTTGTAATCATAAATATTAATGATAAAACTTCAATTACAGAACGTGTTCGAAAAGAAATCTCTAAAAACGAATCTATAACGACTAAGAAACGACAAAAACGGTTTTTTACTTTGATTAAAATATAAAAACGATATATAGCTGTTTATGAACATAAAAAACCTAATTCATCACATAAATGAAAAACCTAAAAATGTGATTTTTATGATCACTCCGTCTTAATACGAAAGCGTGGGGGCGTAAGAAACGGCGAGAAACAGGCTTAAAACGACAAAGGTTATGTCATTTTTGCTAAAGACGTAATTATAAACGTTTTACTTTATAAATTACGTCATTTCACGTAAAACATTAGATGGTATATAGCAATATAGAATATATATGTAGTCATTATCGAAGTGCTAAATTACTACGAATATCAAAATGTGAGGCTTCTTCGGATGGCTATTGACGAGTGTTGGATTAACGATTTTAAAGTGACCTAACTCCATCCAGACGACATGTCATGACTTCTTAAATAATATAGCCCAGACGATATACGTGAAAACTATATAGGATAAAATTACAGTTGTTGTTAGAAACAACAACTTGAGATACTGACATTCGACTATATTAACTAGTTGCATTCGATGCGTTAGCGTGGCCGTATTTTATATCTTTGGTATGATATTTGTAAGCAGTTAACTCACTCAAGGGAGTTCATAAGCCCTACCCATGTTTTAACAATTATAAATTTTAACAAGTTATTTGGGGTGAGAAACATATGCATGTTTATTACAAATTGGACGCAGTGAACCTTTTATCAAGATTACTGTGTTGTCTAATTAGCGATAACCCACATGCCCATGAATCATGACCAGTCACTTACTGGAATGTGAGCGCGAGATGATTATAGTTATATCTATTTGGGATTGACCTTCCTCGTTCGAGTGACTAGAGCAAATCACTAGATAACAACGTATAACAATGTCGAATACTGGATGTTACGGGTTGAACATCATCACGGGCAATGTAGGCAATATTATATATAGGTATTCAATTAAGCCGATCTTTCGGTGTCATTAGCTTATGCAAACGTAAAAGCATTTTATGATGTCAGCATCTGTTGCAATTTATCACTTGGAAAGTCTTGCGGTCCTGCAATACACATTTAATAAACCTATGAAATACCAACCAACTTATGTTAACAGATTTAAATGCAATTCTTTTCAGGAGGTCCATTAAGCACGATGTGCGAAGGATTACATTGGTGTTAATTTTGAAGTCAATAGCTTTAAGATTTAGGTCGCATTACATTATGTATATCATAGATGGCTGGAAAACTTTGTATAATAACAAACAAGTCAACAATAAAGCATTAGGCTTTATGTAAACACATATCTTATTAATCCAATGTATCAGTTTTAAACTACTTTTTGGTCGTTCTTATATTATCTTGTGTTATTGATCTGAGAAGTAACACGCCCCGGACCCTTATTCCGCTGCGACCCAATTTGGGGGTGTTACACATTTAGTACCAATGGCCCTCTTGCTATATGGTAAATCAACCAAAGTCCAAACCTTCTATAATTTAAACTGTTGAAGATCATACTGCATTGCTTCTATCCAGCTTGGATCTGTCAAAGCTTGGATCACCTTTTTGGGTTCTACTTGTGATAGAAAACAAGCAAACAAACAATTTTGAAAATCTTTATGGTTGATTCTATGTTGCACTAAACTAAACATACCATGTTCAGTCACATTCTTTGTCATCCTTCTAGTTTGAGGTGCTAAATGTATATCTCTAATGATTTGTTCAAGTGGATGATCCTTGTGAACTCTTGTAGTTAGAATAGGACTGACTCGGCACATTTGTAGCCGAAATTGTACAATCAGACCTACACCAACTTCTTCATCATCATCAGAATAGACAATCTCTTCCAAATTAGGCATATTTGGATCATCAATACATCCATAGACTATATTCTCATCAACAGCATTATTTTATATGTTAGCAGCACTAACAGTTGGATTAACAGTATTAATATTATTAGTGCTGTTGACATTTGCATCCTGCTCTTGATTAACTCTTGGCTCCTGTATATTTGGCATCTCACTATCTTCATTATCAATGATGTTTCAGAACTAACTTTGTACCTCACCCGATGGTTATAAAATCCAGCATCAGGAGAATCCTTTGAACTTTTAGAGAGTGATGGATCAGATGTCAACAATGGTAGTAGTATATACTCTTGATCAGGTACTATCTTCTTCCTAGCTTGACCTGCATCAATGTTTTCTTTGATACATACATTACCATTAGTTTGATTCCCTGCAATAACTGGCTTATAATTCATAGATATTGTTAGAGCATCTATATCAAAAATCCAATTAGGTCTATTTCCTGCAATATTAGGTGTTTCTTTACTAAACTTAACATGCAGGTACTCTTCCACAATCCAATTTCTACTGTTAAATAACCCTGTAAAGTCTTTAGCTATTTGGAAGAGTATCCTACAAAGAACCCTTCATCATCCTTTCCATCAAACTTTCCTAGGTGATCTAATGTATTAAGAATAGTAACAAGACACCCAAATGGTCTCATGAAGCTTAAGGCAGTTTTTCTACCTAAAAAAGGTTTATAAGGGGTCTTGTTGTGAGGCTTGATAACTAATACCCTATTTTTAACAAAACAAGAGGTATTAACTGCTTTAGCCTAAAAAGTTATTAGCATTTTTAAATCAGCTAGCATAGTCCTAGCAGCCTCAATTAGTTTCCAATTTTTCCTTTCAACATTTGTAATGGTTGGCTGATTGAGCTTACAGTCTTGGTCTTACAGGAGGCTTTATGTTGCTTTCCTTTCTGACAAGCAACACATGTGTGATTATTTTCAAAAATCTTTGAAGGTAAACCTTTGACAAGGTTTCCCCTTACTAGTTTGTTTAGTGTTTTGAAATTTATATGCCCAAGCCTTCTATGCCAGAGATTAGATTCATCTAATGTGGCCTTTACAAAGAGACAAGTTGGACCTCCTAAAGGAACAATATTCTTTAAATCAACACTATACATGTTATCTTTTCTAGGAACTCTAAGCAAGAAATGATTTTCATCAAGTAGCTTAAAGTCAGGAGACAAAACAACACATTCAGTGTTTGTAAAAAGAACACTGTTTTTCTTGTCACACATTTGTGAGACGTAAAAAAGGTTAAACTTAAGCTCTTTAACAAAGTACATGTTGATCCCACTTGAATAGATCTTGCTTAGCTTTGTCTGAAAGCTTAGTTTGTAATGAGTAAAATCCAAGACAACCTATAGTAGAAACTTTGATTATGAAATATAAAAAAACTATCCCGAAATCTATCAATAGATACTAAAAAGAATTATTTAGGGTAACAACAAAAATTAATACCAAACATATTACCAATACTTATCCACTCATATGAAAACGAACACTCTTAATAGTGTTAGGGTTTACAAAACCTTAAAGATACGAATATTAGAGATGTACCTCTAACATTATGCCCTTGGACCTCCTTTTATACACCAAGGAGTCCTACAAGGATTACAATACCTTCCTAACTTATCAAGATCTTTTCTATAAACAAACATAATCTTTTAAACAAATAAGTTATACATATCTTCTTTACAAATAACTAATACTTATCTTCGTAAGTATTCTTGTTCTCCAATCAATCTTTGATCTCATCTCTGTCAGCATATTAATTCCAGTAGTAGTAATCACTCAGCAGTTGTAACTGAGCACAAGCGGCATTAACTACTTAGAGATTTATTCTAGTAGTACTAACATATACTAGCATTACTAACTTTTGTACTAGTAGTAGTAACTACTTAGTATATTTTTAGTCTTCATCTCTGAGCAGTCTTAACTTCTACTAGCAGCAGTAACTTTATACTAACAGTACTAATTATACTAACAGTAGTAACTAGCAGTAGTAACTTTCATACTACTAGTACTAACCACTTAGCATAATTTTCATTAGTATTACCAGCAACACTAAGTTATGCTTGACAGCACTAACAACTCCTTAGATCGTTTAAGCTCAGTTTGATTAGAACTTATATCTAGGATTAACAATAACAATGATAACAA
This sequence comes from Tanacetum coccineum, assembly GCA_026074375.1. NCBI lineage: Eukaryota > Viridiplantae > Streptophyta > Magnoliopsida > Asterales > Asteraceae > Tanacetum > Tanacetum coccineum. Next base: position 4,023 of record BQNB010002637.1, on the reverse strand, counting down.
TATGCACAACGGAATTAAATAAAGAACATCAATGTTATTTGAACAAGGTTTTATTACCAAACGTTTCCACCAAGCCTCAAATTCTATTTGATCAGAATAGAACGGTTACTCTACCTAGTAACAGGAATCAAAGATCCTTGAGGCTAAACCAACTAACTAGACGTCTACATTGTATCTTGTGTACACACACACACTTTTCTGGATAATCTAAACCTATGTTTATGATCTCTTTATATAGGGAGAGATCAAGACTTACAAAGGAAGTTAACATAAAGATATAAACAAGTAAATCTTTTAAACATTAAGAAATATCTTCTGTTATCTTTATCTTCTTAAGGAGATCTTTCAGAATCTTCATATTTCTCCTACATCTTGTAGAATTCTTTAATGACGATTTTGATCCTTTTGTTTCATTACTTGTTTCTTTTGTCTCATCAAATCTATAATTCCCAACAATCTTCCCCTATTTGATGATGACAAAACAAACATGTTCTTGTACGAACTTCATCATAAAGCCAAAGCTTCCCCTGAAGTTGAGATGTGATCATCTCCCTAAATGAAACAAAAACTTCCCCTTAATTCAGATTTCCTTTGTAACCTTGCCATGTCACCACACATAATAAGCTGCAAATCATATCTTTGTAATCTTCTTCCCCTTTTTGTCATAATCCAATAGGGGTCTTTTATAGATATGCAACTTGGATCATAACAGCTAAAAATCATATACCATAACTACTAATCCATCCTTCCAATACTCAAATTGCCCTCCATGACGCACAATAAAAAAAATGAATATGAGCAGTAGAAATTTAAACTAGCAATAGTAATAAAGATCGGCAGTAGTAACAAAACACTTCATCTTAAGTGGTGCATGGACAGAACCTGATGGTTAAACATTTTTTCAATTAAGCTTCCCCTGAAACCAATATGTTAACCATCTCTTGAATCTTTAATTCTATAGGCTCTATGTAATGATTACTGATGAAGAAAACTAAGTATAACGAACTTGATGCTGAAGTAGAATAACCCAAACTTGTGTCTTATATCTTGTACTATCCACACGAACTTATAAATAAATCTGTGAAATATAAGTAGATCGCAATCTCTTGACAAAAATCATCATCTTCTATGAGACACATAACCAAAGTGATAGCAAATGTGAGCATTGAGCACCATAAGAGAAATCACACACCTTTGCTATATTTTGACAAGTCTTCGTCACAACATTGAAAACACAAACAAGTTATCTCCAAATGTTGTAAGCCATTTGAGATAGGATAAGAACACAAACCTATGAAACTCTACATCAACTTCAAATAGGCAATAAACAATCTTCTTCGTAACCAATTAATCCAATAAATTCCAAAACTAGCCTTCATAAATTTTAAGTGAATCTGAATCCGAACACACTAGCTTCCCCTTAAAGCAAGCAGTAGTAACCAATAGTAGTAACTCCTTTTATTGGCAGTATTAAGTATATGAGCAGTACTAACCTTAGTTTAAGTTCAACAGTAGTAACTGCTAACATTTACCCTGTCAACAGAAACTTAATACTTGCAGCATTAAAAATATACTAGCAGCATTAATCATACTAGCAGCACTAAGTATAAACTAGCAGCATTAACCCTTAGTGATAGCAGCACTAACATGAACTGGCAGCACTAATCTTCTTTTGGCAGCATTAACCAGTTATTTGGCAGCATTAACGTCTCCTTCAAAAATAAGGCTAGCACTAGTAACTGCCAATTACCTTACCAGTAGAAAAATCAATGCGAGCAGTACTAACTTGTAACACTGTTTAAGGATACCCTTTTTTATGTATCCAGATGACACTTTTTAGTGTCAAAAAACTGTCACGAATCCGTCACAAATTAGCATAAAATAAAAACAAAAAAATTTCAAACCTTATTCCTTCATAAATTCTACATATAACTCCTTGTTGATTCTAGATCGAGAGCCACGAGGCTCTGATACCAATTGTGGAGTTCTAAACAACTCCTTAGATCGTTTAAGCTTAATTTGATTCGAACTTATATCTAGGATTAACAATAATAATGATAACAATATGCACAACGAAATTAAATAAAGAACATCAATGTTATTTGAACATGGTTTTATTACCAAACGTTTCCACCAAGCCTCAAATTCTATTTGATCATAATAGAACGGTTACTCTACCTAGTAACAGGGATCAAAGATCCTTGGGGCTAAACCAACTAACTAGACGTCTACATTGTATCTTGTGTACACACACACACTTTTCTGGATACCTAAAACTACACGCCTGATATCTCTTTATATAGTAGAGATATCTAGGTTTACAAAGGATAAGTATTAAGAAACAAATAAATCTTCCTAACTTTTAAGTTTATCTTCTGAATCTTTATCTTCATTAAGGAGATCTTCAAAATCCTCCTACATCTTGTAGAATTCTTTAATGATGATTTTTATCCTTTTGTTTCATTACTTGTTTCTTTTGTCTTATCAAATCTATAATTCCCAACAGTACAAATCTTCAAAATTCAATTTACCTGTACTGATTTTACCTTTACCAGTGATTCTACCTTCTTTGGGATCTCCTCCAAATGCAACAAATCCACCATCAATTTCTTTATAGTCTGAAAGGTAGGACATGTTTCCAGTCATGTGCCTAGAGCATCCACTGTCAATTACTTCTTTTTCTTTCAATTCTAGTTGTGGATTGCCCTACATAAAAATAAGAGAATCAGGCTCTCTTAGGGACCCAAGCCATTACAGACTTGGATCTGCCTTGTGCATCAACATAGTCAAATCTTTTAAAATTCATTGATGCACCATTGTGTCTGGAGACATGGTCTAAAACCTTTTGCTTTGGTCTCCAAACCCAACATGTTGAGGCCTTAACAACATTAGCCTCATTTCCCTTATTATCACTTACTACTGCTTTTGGCCCAGCAGTAGTAACATCTTCCTTAATAGTATTAACTTTTTCTTTTAAATTACTGTTCTTATTTGTTATAGACTTGTTAAAGGGTCTTCTAACATGTGTATGTGCTCTATTAAAAAAATTTGATGCTGTCCTTGCACTATTTATTGTTGGTCTTGGGTAGGCAGTATTAATTGGTCTGACAGTATTAACTAATACTGATGCTTTTGAAAAGTTTTGCCCAGCAGTATTAAGTGTTTTAATGCCAGATTTCATTAAGACTGCTTTTGGAACAAAATTTCCTTTTAGATGAGGGTGAGTCATTCTTTGAGAATTTTGATGATTTGCCCTTCTAGCATTGTTCCATACAGTTTTCTCTACCATTTTCTTTTCATACAAATCACAATCCTTGATCAAATGATTAAAACTGCCACATTCATAACAAGCTTTATTTTTAAACTCAAAATTACTTCATAATTTATGAGTCATCAAGTTATTCCAGTTTCTCTGGTTACCTTTAGGGCTTTGACTGTTTTCCTAGGGTATTTAGCTTGCCTTTTGTTCTCTACCTTCTTAACAGACTCCTTAGATGTTTTCACATGCTCATTAGATTTAACAAATTCTATTTTAGTAAAACTAGGTTTTCTCTGTTTAGATTTAAACTCATTCTTATTCTCATTGTCATCCTCACTGTCTGATATCCAGTCTTCAATAAGAGGTTCACCAACAGACTTAGGTTTTGACACACTAGTTTTAGCTTCTCTTGTTGCAACATCATGTATACTAGTTACTGACTCACTAAAAACATATTATCCCTCATCAGCAAGTACCAAATCATATTTAAGGGGCATGAAGTTCCCAGTATAGGGAGGGGGAACAACATGATACCCTTTACTTGTTTTGTACCTTTCATTTTCTTGACTATCAACCACTTGACTATCAAACCCCACACCAGTCTTGAACTTATCACTTACTTGGATCTATAATTATAACACCTCATGTTTTAGGTCATTGTACGACATTATGTAATGAACAATTTATTTTAGGGTTTTACGCGTTTTCTCTTAAACTGTAAACGTTAAGTTAAATCGCGTAAACTAAAAATGATCATTCAATGT